>JAKOGI010001104.1:0-122500 GCA_029747015.1 Carnegiea gigantea
ATATATATATATATATATATATATATATATATATATGTATTGTATAATATATAAGTATATATATATATATATATATATATATATATATATATATATATATATATATGTTGTGCATTGAGGGGAGAGGAGTTTACGCATAGCACATTGATACACTTTATAGCACAATTTGGCAGAATCAGTCTATTGAGCCACACATGGCCTCGCAATCCACATGATTGTGGCAATTCACAACCCAGGCTCCCTCCTCAGGCAACACTGACCGCAAGATCCTCGGGCCTCTCAATAGTTGCATCTCATGCCATCTAACTACCAACTTAATTCAATGTTGCCATAAATAAGTCAATTATTCATAAAACCAATGTATATAAGCATGGCAGTCTCGTCAATAGCCCTATATGGAAATTAAGCGCAGCTGTACTGATTTAGCGATAACCTCTAAACAGAAATCAACGTGCTTTACTAATGCCTTATTTCACCCAATTAGCATTTTTAAACTTCAAAATATAATTCCAGGCTAATAAACTGACGAAATGACAACACTAAGGTGATAATCTGATTATTAATAATTCAATTAACTTGCAAACTGTCTAGCCATAATAATCCGGCAGTAGTTTCAACATACAATTAAGCTACAATTAATAGTACCACATCCGTAATTCCTCAATCTCGTTTCCAAATTCACCCAAATAGATTTCTAACTCAAATCAACATGCGCTGACTAATATAGTTAAATTCGTTAAAAATAATAGTAATTTAGGAGTAAAGAAATCCCAACCTCGATTCCGAGCTAGGTGTTCAATTGAAGGCTGACTGGCTTGACTTTGGGGCTCGAACGACTCCAAATGCTTCGGCTCTTGCTCACCCACGTACGAACAGACCCCACTCGTGCCTAATTCACGCCCAAACTCTCAAAATTCGAGCCCTAAATCAAACTCAATTTCACTTACTAACTTGAGATTGAATTGGGTATTTGTAGTTAAATTTTTACTCCAATTTATAGAGGATTGAAATAACTAGAAGCTAAATTGCATGACCATACCTGGGTAAGTGTTCGTGTGCCAATTCGTTGCCCAAAATCCTCCATGAACGCGTTGCATGTGTCCCGATTCTAGCCCAAATTCACACCAAACGCTTGCCAGCTTGTGGAGGTGGTCGAATGAGGGAGCTTTGCAGGTTAGAGTCGTGACAGTTCTCTGGGCTTTGGAGCATGGAAGCCACGTGTATGCTGAAGTAGAGCAAAGGAGAGAGAGAAAGAGGGATGCCGGGGGGGAAAGAGGGTCGCAACAGGGGAGAGGAGAAAAAGGGGGTCACGCATAATTACTAAAATGCCCCTCCCTCTCTTTATTTTTTTGTCCCAAGCTGTTTCATATTTGATACTGCTAGTGTAATTCGTAACCCGAACTCTAAACCCAAAATCGATAACACGACCTTTCATCGATAAGCTTGGTTTAGGAGATCCGAATGGCTGCAAGTGTGACCAATGTCGGCAACCCCAATCACGGGGGTAAGAAGGACATGGACAAGAATAAGGACGTGGTGGCCCTTGTCGATGAAAGGCAAACAGAAATCAACACCTTCATGTCAGCCTTAATGGTTAGGGTTGATGAGGAGGATAAGCACTTTGAAAAGCTCGAGTTGGAGGGGGACATGGCAAAGCTTTCAGGGGAGATGCAAGGTGTAGTTAACTTCATGGTGGCCGATTTCGACAAGGAGGTGCATGGCCCTTCGGGCATTGGAGGCTACCTATAATGGTGAACTTCAAGCTTGTAAGGTCCAAATTGAGACCTACAAGGCGAGGGTTAAGGCTTTGGAAGCTCAAATCAAGGTTTGCATGGCCATAGTGGCCATAGTGGAGCTGTCCAGATATTCACTACTCTAAAGGAGAATATACCCCTACTTTTATAAGGCTAGGAGTGTAAGAGAGATCGATAGATTCCTTTGGATACTCGAAGCCTATTTTAGGGAAATGAGTATCAAGGATGACGCCCAAATGGTGAGCAATGCTACTTTATCCTTCAAAGATATTACACTTATTTTGCGGTATCGCAGGTGTGACAATGTTAGGAGAGGATCTAATCCCATTAACACTTAGGATGAGCTCAAGAGGGAACTTAAGAAGCAGCTCTATATAGAGGATGCTGAACATGAGGCTAGGGCCAAGCTTTGAGGCCTTTAGCATAAAATAGCCAAATTCAGGAGTATCTCAAGGAGTTCTAGAAGCCACTATTAGGGATTCTAAGTTTGAGGGAGTATGACGCACTCTTTTGGTTCCTTGATGGCCGTCAGGGTGGGCAAAGATGAAGCTAAAGAGGCAAAGAGTGCAAGATCTTGCATCGGTGATTTCCCTCGCTGAGCCACTCATCGAGTTCAAGAGGGAATCCCCAAAGCTACGAAGCAAGAAGACACAAAATGATAGTGGCAATGACAGAGACCGGGATAAGTGTTCTCAGTAGGACAAGCCAACAACATTCAAGGATAAGTGGAAGGACAAGAAGGATGTGGCGATGAAGAAGATTTCATGCTTCATTTGTAACAGGCCTCATCAGGTTTTCAAGGGCCCTAAGCATGTCAAAATTGCAACTTCTATGATGAAAGAAGAAAGGCAATAAGAAGAAAAGAAGATTGCCTCGATATCACTCGTAAGTGCCATCTAAATTAAGTTGGGGAAGCAATTCGGTGGCCATGTGAAGTTGGAGGTAGAAAACTTCAAGCTACAGTGGACACTAGAGCAGATATCCTGTATATGTCAAAGGAGCTAGCCGATAAGATTAGCCTATGTTAACAAAAGGAGAAGGGCTATATGAAAAAGGTTAATGTGAAGAGCCTTCTAATATATGGAGCGAGGTCCTAATATTCGAGTTAGGCAATGGAGAACTGAGGTCGACATAACCGTCACTCCTCTTGATAATCGGAAGTTCTACCTAAGAATGGACTTCCTCGATAGGATGAAGGCTTTCATAGTCCCGTATACTAGTAGCTCTTTCATCATGGACAAGGGGTAAGCTCATATGACACTGATAGGGCTGCAAGCGCATGGTGGCATTGTAGTAAATCAAGGTCGTCTCCCACAAGGATTTAGTTGATCGATTGGGTTATAATCCCTCAAGATAGGCTAAGCGAATCCAAATTTGATATTGAAATTAAGCCAATCAACTATCTAATCTAATAGACAAATAATCAAGGAATTATACAAAATTAGCAATCTCTCAATTCATGCATCAATCAAGTATTTCTTCCTTAATAATTATTTTAAAATTGACAATCAAAGTATCACAACCCTCTTTCAAGGTGAAATGAAATATCTAAATCTAACCAATTATCATTTCTCAAGTGCTTTTGATTTGTTTAGATTCAATAAGCATGGGATTATCAATTTTGTAGTTTCTCAATTGGTGTGCTCTCTCAAGACACCACATAATCAAGTCAAATCCTACAGTTCTAGTATTGAAGTTCACCTTTCAATCCTTCATCCAATATCCAAAACATGCAAGAAAGTGATCAAGTTTCTCACGAGATAATAAACATTTAGGATCCAATCAAACAATCTAACAGTTCTAAAATACTCAAAGAGATGAACAGCAAATCGAAAAATTAACTGGTATTTGCATAAATTCAAAATCAAAACAAGAAAAGATAATCAAAATTACCAAACGTAAATCTAAATTTAGAAAAGAGGAGAGAAGAAAAGAGAAAAGAAATGCTTAGCCAGTTAACGCGCCTGAATCCGTTGATTACAAACTCGACATGGAATCCTTGGAAATCTTCACTTCAATTCTCTCTCTCTCTCCCCCTCTCTCTCTCTCTCTCTCTCTCTCTCTCTCTCTCTCTCTCTCTCTCTAATCTAATGTAAATTCTTACTAGATGGAAAGGAATATAGAGGAAATAGAATGGATGGGATGTGTAGAAATGAGGCTGAGAATAGCCCTTTTTATAGCGAAACTCTTGGAAGCCGAACAGCCATGACAATTAATGGAATTAAAACGACCTAGAAGTTGAACAGTCGTGAGAAAAGAAACAGCCCTGTGGTAAAGAGGTCTACGATGGACCGTGGCTTTCACCATGGACAGTCTGTGGTGAACTCTATCTTAATGATCTTATGTTGTTTCTTCCTTCCATGGGCATAGTGACTTAGGGTTGTCCGTAGGGAGTCAAATTACACTCAATTATGGTCAACTTTGGGGTAAAATGGTCCAAAGACCTACAAAGCACAGAAAAGAATCATACCCAAGCGTAAAACTAAAAAATGAGTATAAATTATAACATAAAGCACGTAGTTCTCCCTAAAATGGTATAAAATGACCTCAAAATAGAGTGCATTTTAAGGACTTATCAAACTCCTCCATGTTTAAACCATTGCTTGTCCTCAAGCAAACACTAGAGAAAACCAACATGGGGAGATGCTTATAAGACTCAAAATGAAACAACCTCCTTAAAGTAGGCAAGTTATAGCATATCACAAACAAGAATAGCAATCAAAGGTAACCCCAAATAGTGCGCAAGTCATTTCAAAATTAGGAGGAGGAGAAGGTTTTTGAAAAAGTATGAGACCACAAGCTTGATACCAAACTTGATCAACCCTAAAGAACCACAAAACACATCATGCCAGTTCATGAGATTTGGATAAAGCCAAATAGACTGGTAGAGCCTCACTTTTAGGAAATATAGATCACTCCCACTCATATGTTTGAAATTTAGTATATGTTCACTCAAGACTTATTCCAAAGATGCAATTTACCATATGCTTGCCATGACTCTCAAATTCTCTACCACTAAAATGCAATGTACACAAGACAATCAAGAGAACTTTATATGGTCTTAATGCGGCCTAAAAGGGTTAAGGAAAAGGATTAGACAAATGCATTTGGGCAATGTGGAGTTGTTTAGCCAAAGACTACGGAGTAACCAACAAGACACCAAGTAACCAATAAGTTCATCAACATTCCAAACTCTAATAATTCAATGAATATACCCCAAATGAATCATATAGGAAATGAGTTGATGAAGAAGGAACTTAAGCTATTTACATACACAATGTCAATCACTTAGTTTTTTTTTTTTTCTTTTTCATTTTTTTGGGGGTCATTTCTACATGATTTTTCTCTTTTTTTCTGTTTCTTTAACATAATATTTTTTTTTCTTCCTGAAATGAAACGAAAATTGTAATTATTGAAAGGCATAGGATCATTAACCATCAACTCACAACCGAATACATATACATACACAACCCAAATGAGAGGGAATCAAAGTAAATGCTCAATATATTCAATCTCTCAATAAGCCAACATACCAAAGCCACCTTAAACTCAATTATCCCCAAAAGCCCCCACTGTATAAATGAAGTGATGCTCCATAGGCTTGGCTTAAAGGAAGGAATATATGCTTGGCCAAGGGCTAAGATGAAGGGATCACAACAAGAAAAGGATCATAGCTCAAAGGGGCTAACAATGGGGAAAAACATGTTATACAAGTGATAGGCTATTTGGCTATGTGGCTAAAATGTTCAAAGAAAGAAATGCCTCTATCACATCATCAACTATGCACATCCTAATGTAGTTTTAAGCAAGAGTGAAGGCAAATTCTAGAGATGCAATATGAAAGTGTCACATATATGAAAGAAACATGAGACTAAATAAAATGATTAGTCCAAATAAGGCTCAAAATCTCACGAGACATCTGCTAAAGTCTCATTAAGCTCATATAATAAAGTTCATGTACCAACATCAGTGCTAAAGACTCTAGGGGATAACAAAGTTCTCAAATAAGACAAGGGCCAAAGTAAGAAATATTTACAAAACCTTCACAAATTTTTGCACTAAAAGGGATTACATATGAAAAGATACTCAAGCTCATGAAAGCTATTTTGCCTAAAGAATCATCACTGGAAGTTATCTCAAACCAATCTATACCACCCCTATATGCAATCCTATATGCAAATCTAAAAATCAACTAAAAGAAATCTAAACCTATATGCTCTAATCAAGTATGCAAGCTAATAACCAAAATAGAAAACACAGAAACTACCTTCCCCCCATGCTTAGATGAAGCATTATTATTCAAAGGAAATAAAATAAGAGAAGGGAAAGGAAACACAACATGACGATCTCATCAGGTTAGGTATTGGGTACACCTAAGCTAAGGCCTACACGCAAACGGGCCAAATGGAGCATCAGCCACCCCATTACAACTTCAAGACTTGACGTATTAAATCAGACACCATCAAAGCCCACAAAAGCTTGTTGAATACCACAATATGTGATTCACAAGCTTGGTAGCGAGAGAGCATCAAGATGAGAATACTGAAGAAAGTTAGCACTCTCCTCATCAAACTAAATATAATGGGAAAATCAAAAGAGAAATCAAAAAAAGTATTCTACATGATTTTTGTAGGCTTACGCACTAGGTACATGTAATATGGGTCAATTGAGGCATTACATGCACTAAAGTAACCGAGGGACATAAGATTATCAACATTCCCATCAAGCATATTGAACATGCTATCCTTATAGCCCAAATCAACATTAGCATCACAAATCATAGGATTAGTAATGGGCACATCGATATAATACTCAGGGGAAGGAAAAGGTTGTAAATACACAGGTGAAATACGGAAATGATCAAGAGGATTGAGGAGAATAATATTGTCAAAACCAAGGCTAGGAGACTTCCTATGCATAAACACATCACGTGGCCCCTCAAAAGGAGTCTTATGTAGATCATACACCTCATCAAAAGTATCTTCTAACTCAAAACACGTATTCGTAACACTGAACCTAGCAACTACCCCAAAACGCCCACCCACGTCGAGCCTCACGCACTGAGCTAAAGTAAAGGATGACTCAGGTAAGGTCAAGATAACATTAGTATTATCCTAGGGTGATGCAAAATCAAGTTGAGAATAGCAAGCATAATAAGGACACCAATGTCTATCATGGTCAGAAGAATTACACAAATCATACCAAATAAGGGCATAATAAGATCTAGAATAGAATGTGTAAGGATCAGAGAATGAATATCCACAAAAACAACTAGCCTTCTCTAACTCAAATGAATCCCAAGCAACCCACTCAAGTAAATACCATGCCTTATCAACATCTTTACCATGAAACCCCCAATACTCTAAAAGAGTTCAGTTTCCTTATTCACACCCATATCAATAATGTTTAAAATTTCCCATATACCCATAGAATAACCACATTGAGCAAGAAAGACATTTAAAATTTTAAAACACTTTCAAAATAATTCATGCTCGAATTGGGGAAAACGGAAAACTACCATCGTTTTTTTTCTCCGCTAAAATTTTTATCTCTTTTTTTTTAATTTTTAATTTTTTTTGGTTTTTTTTAAAAGAAAAACAAAATGCTTAGTCAAACATATGAAGAAAAATCCAATATTCAACACTAGTACCTGACAATGGCATTAAGAACTTGATATGGCCGCAAGCGCACAGTGGCAGTGTAGAAAATCAAGGTCGTCTCCCACAAGGACTAGGTTGATCTACTGGGTTATAGTTCCTCAAGATAGGTTAAGCAAATCCAAATTTGATATTGAAATTAAACTAATCAACTATCTAATGAAATGGATAAATAATCAATGAATTATGCAAAACAAGCAATCTATCAGTTCATGTATCAATCAAGCATTTCTTCCTTAATGGATTATTTTAAAACCGACAAACGAAGTATCACGACTCGCTTTCGAGGCGATGTGAAATGCCTAAATCTAACCAATTACCATTTCTCAAGGCCTTTCGATTTGTTTAAGTTCATTAAGCACGCGATTATCATTTTTACGATTTCTTAATTGGTGTGCTCTTTCAAGATTCCACACAATTAAGTCAAGTTATATGGTTCTAGCATCAAATTTCACCTTTTAATCCTTCACCCAATACCCAAAACATGCAAGAAAGTGATCAAGTTTTTCACCAGATAATAAACATTTAGGATCCATTCAAACAATCCAACAATTCTAAAATACTCAAAGAGATGAATATCAAGTCGGGAAATTAACTGGTATTTACATAAATTCAAAATCAAAATAACAAAAGATAATCAAAATTGCAAATCATATATCTAAATTTAGGAAAGGGAAGAGAAGAAAAGAGAAAAGAAATGCTTAGCTGATTAATACGACTGAATCCATCGATTGCAAACCCATCATGGCATCCTTGGAAATCTTCACTTCAATTCCCTCTCTCGCTCCCTCTCTCTCTCTCTCTCTCTCTCTCTCTCCCCCTCTCTAATCTAATATAAATTCTAATGGGATGGAATGGAATATGGAGAAAATAGAATGGATGAAATATGTGGAAATGAGGCTAAGAATAGCTCTTTTTTATAGCGAAACTCCTGGAAGCCAAACAGCTACAAGAATTAATGGAATCACATCTACCTGGAAGTTGAACAGTCGCAAAAAAAAAATAGCCTTGTGGGAAAGTGGTCCACCACGGACCATGGCCTTCACTACGGACAGTCCGTGGTGAACTCTGTCTTGATGATCTTCTGTTCTTTCTTCCTTCCATGGGCATAGTGACTTCAGGGCGTCCGTGGGCAGTCAAATTGCACTCAATTATGGTCAACTTAGGGGTAAAATGAACCAAAAATCTGCAAAACATAGAAAAGAATCATACCTGAGCGTAAAACCAAAAGAGAAGTATAAATTATAACATAAAGCATATAATTCTTCCCAAAGATGCTACAAAATGACTTCAAAATAGAGTGTATTTTAAGGACTCATTAGATACTCATGACATGAAAGGCTGAGAAGCAAAGGGTGCTACCTGCTCTTTGATTCATGGAGAATAGAGAGGTAGGTTACAAAGCAGCTCTCAAGAGGGATAAGAAGCCTACGGGTGCATACCAGCAACATCGCCTGGGAAGTTGACATGAAGGACGAAATAGGACAGCAAGAGGATGGGACACAAGCATACAGGGGATTGACGCAGTGAGCAGTTACACACAACACAACAACCCGTCCCAGTGGAAGAGACACCTCTTTTGAGCAAGGCAACTTAGGAATCATGCATCCAAAGGCCCGAAGGCAACAATTTGCACTATTAGGTGAGGGTAGAATGTCATAAGTGAAGGTTATGGAGACTTCCAACATGTTCCGAAATCCTCCAAAATGCTTTGGAACCTTCTAGCATACGCTCTAACATTCTAAAATGTTCTTCATTCTTTTAGAGCACTCTATAATCTTCTAGACTATTCTAGAACTTTCTAGAGTGCTTAGGAATCTTTAGAATATTCTAGTACAACCTAAAAGATCCTAGAATACTTCAAAAGATCATAGACACTCTAGAAGTTATTCAAACAATCTAGAATAATCTAGATTGTTTTATGGGACCTAAGAACATTCTAGAATATTGTAGCATATTTAGAAGGTTTTAGAGCATTCTAGGGGGTTTTAAAACATGCTAGAAGTCTCTCTAGCCTTAGCTCGTGACACCTAGAATTATTCATCCTCTAAGCTATACACCATGGCTTTCTTCACCACAATCCTTTCAGTACTTCCCTTTAAATGTCCTTGAATATGCCTATCAAATGCTTGCATCTTATATGAATAATGTACATGCTGAAAGTCTCAAGCATGTTGGGATAATGACATCACACCTTCAATCAACTCTCACAAAAGCCCTACAAAATAACCTAAGACTTTGAAATATACAATGTTTAGTAGCCTTAATAGATTAACTATTAAGGGCCGCATATGCATCTTTGTAATCGACCTCATTATAAGCATTTGTTGCATTCCAGAACGGTAGCTTTAATTCTTCACCTTTGTTAGCCTTCTTCCAATTTGCATACATGTATCTTGCATAGTGTCTATGCTCATAGTTGCAAAGAATAGTGGACATAAAATGGAGTGCAGATGGCAAATGGATGAAGATAAGTTGGGAATTTGGCAGTTAAAATAAACAACTAGTAAGTCAGATAATGACTATGATAAGACTAGCTTATGTTCATATGAAATAATTGTCTAGTGACCTATGCCTGCAAGCGCACGGGTGTTATAGTTTAGAAAAGATATCGTTCCCATGGAGACCAGCCGTAATCTATTAAGTTTCATTCTATAAAAGTACTAAGCAAATTTCAATTCAGAGTTTGAACGATGCTATAACTTGATTGGAAAATTCAATCAATTTAAAACATAGAGGAATTTGTTCTGCTAAATAAAGATATGGAGCAATGGAATATATCATGCACCTGATCTATAATGGGAGATTGAAAGGAGTGAAATCGCATTTAGAATTCAATCTTTTCTTTCGAAACAAAATAAATTGTCTGAACTAACCAATTATCATTCTACCAAATGTCCTTATTCAGTCTAAGTTATAGATTTTTGATGGCTAAAGGTCTTCTTAATAAGCAAATCTTTCTCAAGTATTTCTAAGTCAAGTCCTATCTCACAATCAAATAGCAAGTTTCACCTTTTAGCGCTTCACTTAATTATTCAGAATCAGTGAATGAATTTGGCCAAAATTCACCAACAATAATTTTACACACAAGATAGAATTCAACTAATCCCAATCAAACCCAACTAAATAAAAATAAAGATTCCAACATCAATACTTGGCAAACAATGCCTAGATTAAGAACACTACTCATACATATTTAAATTAACAACAACTAAATAGAGTTTGAGAGAATAAGCACTTCTTCAACACTTAAAACTAAGTAGAAATCTAAACTAAACTTAGAAAAATGGAAAAGAATGGAAAAACTAGAGAGTAAGAGTTGTCTTTTTGCTGTGGCTCTTTTGAGTTTGCTGCGAAATGACCCCTATCTAATGAAGAACTCGATCAATCTCAACTACACAATGAAGGAAAAATGAACAGGCTTGTAGTTAGGGTCTCACCACGGACCATTTGTGGTGAGCTCTGTCTCGATACTCTTATATTCTTTCTTCCTTCCACGGGCATAGTGACTTGGGAATGTCCACAAGGAGTCGAGCTACACTTATTTATGTGTTAAATTTTGGATAAAATGGTATAAAAACCTGCAAAACACAGAAAAGAACCATACCCGGGCGTAAAACCGAAAGAGGAGTGCATAATATACTATAGAATACATAATTCTCCCTAAAAATGGCACCAAATGACTTCAAAATAGAGTACACTTCAAGGACTTATCAAACCTCCCCATGCTTAAATAATTTCTTGTCCCCAAGCAACTATGAAATTGAGGCTAAAAACCAATAACCTCCTTAGGTAGACATCAGTAGCAATGTCAGCAACCAAATCAACCAAAGAAGTGTATCCTAAGCTAAGGCCCCCACGCAAACGGGCTAAATGGAGCATCAGCCACTCCATTACAACTTCAAGACTTGACATATTAAATCAGACACCATCAAAGCCCACAAAAGCTTGCTGAATACCACAACATGTGATTCACAAGCTTGGTAGCGAGAGAGCATCAAGATGAGAATACTGAAGAAAGTTAGCAGTCTCCTCATCAAACTAAATATAATGGGAAAATCAAAAGAGAAATCAAAAAAAGTATTCCACATGATTTTTCTAGGCTTACACACTAGGTACATGTAATATGGGTCAATTGAGGCATTACATGCACTAAAGTAACCGAGGGACACAAGATTATCAACATTCCCACCAAGCATATTGAACATGTTATCCTCATAGCGCAAATCAACATTAGCATCACAAATCATAGGATTAGTAATGGGCACATCGATATAGTACTCAGGGGAAGGAGAAGGTTGTAAATACATAAGTGAAATACGGGAATGATCAAGACGATTGGGGAGAATAATATTATCAAAACCAAGGCTAGGAGACTTCCGATGCATAAACACATCACGTGGCCCCTCAAAAGGAGTCTTATGTAGATCATACACCTCATCAAAAGTATCTTCTAACTCAAAACACGTATTCGTAACACAGAACCTAGCAACTACCCCAAAAGGCTCGCCCACATTGAGCCTCACGCACTGAGCTAAATTAAAGGATGACTCAGGTAAGGTCAAGATAACATTAGTATTATCCTAGGGATGCAAAATCAAGTTGAGAATAGCATGCATAATAAGGGCACCAATGTATATCATGGTCAGAAGAACTACACAAATCATACCAAATGAGGGCATAATAAGATCTAGAATAGAATGTGTAAGGAACAGAGAATGAATATCTACAAATACAACTAGCCTTCTCTAACTTAAATGAATCCCAAGCAATCCACTTAAGTAAATACCATGCTTTATCAACATTTTTACCATGAAAACCCTAATACTCTAAAAGAGTTCAGTTTCATTATTCACACCCATATTAAAAATGTTTAAAACTTCCCATATACCCATAGAATAACCACATTGAGCAAGAAAGACATTTAAAATTTTAAAATACTTTCAAAATAATTCATGCTTGAATTAGGGAAAACGGAAAACTGCCATCGTTTTTTTTCTCCTCTAAAATTTTTATCTCTTTTTTTTTAATTTTCAATTTTTTTGGGTTTTTTTTCAAAGAAAAACAATTTGCTTAGTCAAACATATGGAGAAAAATCCAATATTCAACACTAGTCCCTGACAATGGCATTAAGAACTTGATATGGCCGCAAGCGCATAGTGGCATTGTAGAAAATCAAGGTCGTCTCCCACAAGGACTAGGTTGATCTACTGGGTTATAGTTCCTCAAGATAGGTTAAGCGAATCCAAATTTGATATTGAAATTAAACTGATCAACTATCTAATCAAATGGATAAATAATCAATGAATTATGTAAAACAAGCAGTCTATCAATTCATGTATCAATCAAGCATTTCTTCCTCAATAGATTATTTTAAAACCGACAAACGAAGTATCACGACTCTCTTTCAAGGCAATGTGAAATACCTAAATCTAACCAATTACCATTTCTCAAGGCCTTTCAATTTGTTTAGGTTCATTAAGCATGCGATTATCATTTTTGCGGTTTCTCAATTGGTGTGCTCTTTTAAGATTCCACACAATTAGGTCAAGTTATATGGTTCTAGCATCAAATTTCGCCTTTTAATCCTTCACCAATACCCAAAACATGCAAGAAAGTGATCAAGTTTTTCACCAGATAATAAACATTTAGGATCCATTCAAACAATCCAACAATTTCAAAATACTCAAAGAGATGAATATCAAATCGGGAAATTAACTGGTATTTACATAAATTCAAAATTAAAATAACAAAAGATAATCAAAATTACAAATCATAAATCTAAATTTAGGAAAGGGAAGAGAAGAAAAGAGAAAAGAAATGCTTAGCTGATTAATACGATTGAATCCATCGATTGCAAACCCATCATGGCACCCTTGGAAATCTTCACTTCAATTCCCTCTCTCCCCCTCTCTCTCTCTCTCTCTCTCTCTCTCTCCCCCTCTCTAATCTAATATAAATTCTAATGGGATGGAATGGAATATGGAGAAAATAGAATGGATGAAATATGTGGAAATGAGGCTAAGAATAGCTCTTTTTTATAGCGAAACTCCTGGAAGCCAAACAGCTACAAGAATTAATGGAATCACATCTACCTGGAAGTTGAACAGTCGCAAAAAAAAAATAGCCTTGTGGGAAAGTGGTCCACCACGGACCATGGCCTTCACTACGGACAGTCCGTGGTGAACTCTGTCTTGATGATCTTCTGTTCTTTCTTCCTTTCATGCGCATAGGGACTTCAGGGCGTCCGTGGGCAGTCAAATTGCACTCAATTGTGGTCAACTTAGGGGTAAAATGATCCAAAAATCTACAAAACATAGAAAAGAATCATACCTGAGCGTAAAACCAAAAGAGAAGTATAAATTATAACATAACGCATATAATTCTTCCCAAAGATGCTACAAAATGACTCCAAAATAGAGTGCATTTTAAGGACTCATTAGATACTCATGACATGAAAGGCTGAGAAGCAAAGGGTGCTACCTGCCCTTTGATTCACGGAGAATAGAGAGGTAGGTTACACAGCAGCTCTCAAGAGGGATAAGAGGCCTATAGGTGCATACCAGCAACATCGCTGGGAAGTTGACATGAAGGAGGAAATAGGACAGCAAGAGGATGGGACATAGGCATACAGGGGATTGACGCAGTGAGCAATTACACACAACACAACAACCCGTCCTAGTGGAAGAGACACCTCTTTTGAGCAAGGCAACTCAGGAATCATGCATCCAAAGGCTCGAAGGCAAAAATTTAAACTATTAGGTGAGGGAAGAATGTCATAAGTGAAGCTTATGGAGACTCCCAACATGTTCCGAAGTCCTCCAAAATACTTTGGAACCTTCTAGCATATGCTCTAACATTCTAAAATGTTCTTCATTCTTTTAGAGCACTTTACAATCTTCTAGACTATTCTAGAACTTTCTAGAGTGCTTAGGAATCTTTAGAATATTCTAGTACAACCTAAAAGATCGTAGAATACTTCAAAAGATCATAGAAACTCTAAAAGTTATTCAAACAATCTAGAATAATCTAGAGTGTTTCATGGGACCTACGAACATTCTAGAATATTGTAGCATATTTAGAAGGTTTTAGAGCATTCTAGGGAGTTTTAGAACATGCTAGAAGTCTCTCTAGGCTTAGCTTGTAACACCCTAGAATTAGTCATCCTCTAAGCTATACACCATGGTTTCTTCCCCACAATCCTTTCAGTAGTTCCCGTTAAACGTCCTCGAATATGCCTAATAATGTACACACTGAAAGTCTCAAGCATGTTCGGACAATGATATCACACCTTCAATCAACTCTCACAAAAGCCCTACAAAATAACCTAAGACTTTGAAATATACAATGTTTAGTAGCCTTAATAGATTACCTATTAACGGCCGCATATGCATCTTTGTAATTAACCTCATTATAAGCATTTATTGCATTCCAGAACAGTAGCTTTAATTCTTCACCTTTGTTAGCCTTCTTCCAATTTGCATACATGTATCTTGCACAGTGTCTATGCTCATAGTTACAGAGAATAGTGGACATAAAATGGAGTGTAGATGGCAAATGGATGAAGATAAGGTGGGAATTTGGCAGTTAAAATAAACAACTAGTAAGTCAGATAATGACAGTGATAAGACTAGCTTATGTTCATATGAAATAATTGTCTAGTGACCTATGCCTGCAAGCACACAGGTGTTATAGTTCAGAAAAGATATCGTTCCCATGGAGACTAACCATAATCTATTAAGTTTTGTCCTATAAAAGTACTAAGCAAATTTCAATTCAGAGTTTGAATGATGCTATAACCTAATTGAAAATTTCAATCAATTTAAAACATAGAGGAATTTGTTCTGCTAAATAAAGATAGGGAGCAACAGAATATATCATGCACCTGATCTATGATGGGAGATTGAAAGGAGTGAAATCGCATTTAGAATTCAATCTTTTCTTTCGAAACAAAATAAATTGTCTGAACTAACCAATTATCATTCTATCAAATGTCCTTATTCAGTCTGAGTTATAGATTTTTGATGGCTAAACGTCTTCTTAACAAGCAAATCTTTCTCAAGTATTTCTAAGTCAAGTCCTATCTTATCAATCAAATAGCAAGTTTTACCTTTTAGCGCTTCACTTAATTATTCAGAATCAGTAAATGAATTTGGCCAAAATTCACCAACAATAATTTCACACACAAGATAGAATTCAACCAATCCCAATCAAACCCAACGAAATAAAAATAAAGATTCCAACATCAATACTTGGCTAACAATGCCTAGATTAAGAACACTACTCATGCATATTTAAATTAACAACAACTAAACAGAGTTTGAGAGAATAAGCACTTCTTTAACACTCAAAACTAAGTAGAAATCTAAACTAACCTTAGAAAAATGGAAAAGAATGGAAAAACTAGAGAGGAAGAGTTTTCTTTTTGCTGTGGCTCTTTTAAGTTTACTGCGAAATGACCCTATCTAATGAAGAACGCGATCAACCTCAGCTGCACAATGAAGGAAAAATGAACAGGCTTGTAGTTAGGGTCTCACCACGGACCGTTCGTGGTGAGCTCTGTCTCGATACTCTTATATTCTTTCTTCCTTCCACAGGCAAAGTGACTCGGGAAAGTCCATAAGGAGTCAAGCTACACTTATTTATGGGTCAAATTTTGGGTAAAATGGTATAAAAACCTGCAAAACACAGAAAAGAACCATATCGGGCGTAAAACCGAAAGAGGAGTGCATAATATACCATAGAATACATAATTCTCCCTAAAAATGGCACCAAATGACTTCAAAATAGAGTGCACTTCAGGGACTTATCAAACTCCCCCATGCTTAAATAATTTCTTGTCCCCAAGCAACTATGAAATTGAGGCTAAAAAGCAATAACCTCCTGAGGCAGACATCAGTAGCAATGTCAGTAACCAAATCAACCAAAGAAGTGTATCCTAAGCTAAGGCCACCACGCAAACGGGCCTAATGGAGCATCAGCCACTCCATTACAACTTCAAGACTTGACGTATTAAATCAGACACCATCAAAGCCCATGAAAGCTTGTTGAATACCACAACATGTGATTCACAAGCTTGGTAGCAAGAGAGCATCAAGATGAGAATACTGAAGAAAGTTAGCACTCTCCTCATCAAACTAAATATAATGGGAAAATCAAAAGCGAAATCAAAAAAAGTATTCCACATGATTTTTCTAGGCTTACGCACTAGGTACATGTAATATGGGTCAATTGAGGCATTATATGCACTAAAGTAACCGAGGGACATAAGATTATCAACATTCCCACTAAGCATATTGAACATGTTATCCGCATAGCCCAAATCAACATTAGCATCACAAATCATAGGATTAGTAATGGGCACATCGATATAATACTCAGGGGAAGGAGAAGGTTGTAAATACACAGGTGAAATACGGGAATGATCAAGAGGATTGGGGAGAATAATATTGTCAAAACCAAGGCTAGGAGACTTCCCATGCATAAACATTTCACGTGGCCCCTCAAAAGGAGTCTTATGTAGATCATGCACCTCATCAAAAGTATCTTCTAACTCAAAACACGTATTCGTAACACTGAACTGAGCAACTACCCCAAAACGCTCACCCACGTCGAGCCTCACGCACTAAGCTAAAGTAAAGGATGACTCAGGTAAGGCCAAGATAACATTAGTATTATCCTAGGGTGATGCAAAATCAAGTTGAGAATAGCATGCATGATAAGGACACCAATGCATATCATGGTCAGAAGAACTACACAAATCATACCAAATAAGGGCGTAATAAGATCTAGAATAGAATGTGTAAGGATCAGAGAATGAATATCTACAAATACAACTAGCCTTCTCTAACTCAAATGAATCCCAAGCAATCCACTCAAGTAAATACCATGCTTTATCAACATTTTTACCATGAAAACCCCAATACTCTAAAAGAGTTCAGTTTCATTATTCACACCCATATTAATAATGTTTAAAATTTCCCATATACCCATGGAATAACCACATTGAGCAAGAAAGACATTTAAAATTTTAAAATACTTTCAAAATAATTCATGCTCGAATTGGGGAAAACAGAAAACTGCCATCGTTTTTTTTCTCCTCTAAAATTTTTATCTCTTTTTTTTAATTTTCAATTTTTTTTGGTTTTTTTTCAAAGAAAAACAAAATGCTTAGTCAAACATATGGAGAAAAATCCAATATTCAACACTAGTCCCTGACAATGGCATTAAGAACTTGATATGGCCGCAAGCGCACAATGGCATTGTAGAAAATCAAGGTCGTCTCCCACAAGGACTAGGTTGATCAACTGGGTTATAGTTCCTCAAGATAGGTTAAGCGAATCCAAATTTGATAGTGAAATTAAACTAATCAACTATCTAATGAAATGGATAAATAATCAATGAATTATGCAAAACAAGCAATCTATCAGTTCATGTATCAATCAAGCATTTCTTCCTTAATGGATTATTTTAAAACCGACAAACGAAGTATCACGACTCGCTTTCGAGGCGATGTGAAATGCCTAAATCTAACCAATTACCATTTCTCAAGGCCTTTCGATTTGTTTAAGTTCATTAAGCACGCGATTATCATTTTTACGATTTCTTAATTGGTGTGCTCTTTCAAGATTCCACACAATTAAGTCAAGTTATATGGTTCTAGCATCAAATTTCACCTTTTAATCCTTCACCCAATACCCAAAACATGCAAGAAAGTGATCAAGTTTTTCACCAGATAATAAACATTTAGGATCCATTCAAACAATCCAACAATTCTAAAATACTCAAAGAGATGAATATCAAGTCGGGAAATTAACTGGTATTTACATAAATTCAAAATCAAAATAACAAAAGATAATCAAAATTGCAAATCATATATCTAAATTTAGGAAAGGGAAGAGAAGAAAAGAGAAAAGAAATGCTTAGCTGATTAATACGACTGAATCCATCGATTGCAAACCCATCATGGCATCCTTGGAAATCTTCACTTCAATTCCCTCTCTCGCTCCCTCTCTCTCTCTCTCTCTCTCTCTCTCTCCCCCTCTCTAATCTAATATAAATTCTAATGGGATGGAATGGAATATGGAGAAAATAGAATGGATGAAATATGTGGAAATGAGGCTAAGAATAGCTCTTTTTTATAGCGAAACTCCTGGAAGCCAAACAGCTACAAGAATTAATGGAATCACATCTACCTGGAAGTTGAACAGTCGCAAAAAAAAAATAGCCTTGTGGGAAAGTGGTCCACCACGGACCATGGCCTTCACTACGGACAGTCCGTGGTGAACTCTGTCTTGATGATCTTCTGTTCTTTCTTCCTTTCATGCGCATAGGGACTTCCGGGCGTCCGTGGGCAGTCAAATTGCACTCAATTGTGGTCAACTTAGGGGTAAAATGATCCAAAAATCTACAAAACATAGAAAAGAATCATACCTGAGCGTAAAACCAAAAGAGAAGTATAAATTATAACATAAAGCATACAATTCTTCCCAAAGATGCTACAAAATGACTTCAAAATAGAGTGTATTTTAAGGACTCATTAGATACTCATGACAAGAAAGGCTGAGAAGCAAAGGGTGCTACCTGCCCTTTGATTCACGGAGAATAGAGAGGTAGGTTACAAAGCAGCTCTCAAGAGGGATAAGAGGCCTACGGGTGCATACCAGCAACATCGCCTGGGAAGTTGACATGAAGGAGGAAATAGGACAGCAAGAGGATGGGGCACAGGCATACAGGGGATTGACGCAGTGAGCAGTTACACACAACACTACAACCCGTCCTAGTGGAAGAGACACCTCTTTTGAGCAAGGTAACTTTGGAATCATGCATCCAAAGGCCCGAAGGCAACAATTTGCACTATTAGGTGAGGGAAGAATGTCATAAGTGAAGCTTATGGAGACTTCCAACATGTTCCGAAATCCTCCAAAATGCTTTGGAACCTTCTAGCATATGCTCTAACATTCTAAAATGTTCTTCATTCTTTTTGAGCACTCTACAATCTTCTAGACTATTCTAGAACTTTCTAGAGTGCTTAGGAATCTTTAGAATATTCTAGCACAACCTAAAAGATCCTAGAATACTTCAAAAGATCGTAGACACTCTAGAAGTTATTCAAATAATCTAGAATAATCTTGAGTGTTTCATGGGACCTAAGAACATTGTAGAATATTATAGCATATTTAGAAGGTTTTAGAGCATTCTAGGGGGTTTTAGAACATGCTAGAAGTCTCTCTAGGCTTAGCTCGTGACACCCTAGAATTAGTCATCCTCTATACTATACACCATGGCTTTCTTCACCACAATCTTTTCAGTAGTTCCCTTTAAATGTCCTCGAATATGCCTATCAAATGCTTGCATCTTATATGAATAATGTACACACTGAAAGTCTTAAGCATGTTGGGACAATGATATCACACCTTCAATCAACTCTCACAAAAGCCCTACAAAATATCCTAAGACTTTGAAATATACAATGTTTAGTAGCCTTATTAGATTAACTATTAAGGGCCGCATATGCATCTTTGTAATCAACTCATTATAAGCATTTGTTGCATTCCAGAACAATAGCTTTAATTCTTCACCTTTGTTAGCCTTCTTCCAATTTGTATACATGTATCTTGCACAGTGTCTATGCTCATAGTTACAGAGAATAGTGGACATAAAAAGGAGTGTAGATGGCAAATGGATGAAGATAAGTTGGGAATTTAGCAGTTAAAAGAAACAACTAGTAAGTCAGATAATGACTATGATAAGACTAGCTTATGTTCATATGAAATAATTGTCTAGTGACCTATGCCTGCAAGCGCACAGGTGTTATAGTTCAGAAAAGATATCGTTCCCATGGAGACCAACCGTAATCTATTAAGTTTTGTCCGATAAAAGTACTAAGCAAATTTCAATTCAGAGTTTGAACGATGCTATAACCTAATTGGAAAATTCAATCAATTTAAAACATAGATGAATTTGTTCAGCTAAATAAAGATATGGAGCAATGGAATATATCATGCACCTGATCTATAATGGGAGATTGAAAGGAGTGAAATCGCATTTAGAATTCAATCTTTTCTTTCGAAACAAAATAAATTGTCTGAACTAACCAATTATCATTCTATCAAATGTCCTTATTCAGTCTGAGTTATAGATTTTTGATGGCTAAAGGTCTTCTTAACAAGCAAATCTTTCTCAAGTATTTCTAAGTCAAGTCCTATCTTATCAATCAAATAGCAAGTTTTACCTTTTAGCGCTTCACTTAATTATTCAGAATCAGTAAATGAATTTGGCCAAAATTCACCAACAATAATTTCACACACAAGATAGAATTCAACCAATCCCAATCAAACCCAACGAAATAAAAATAAAGATTCCAACATCAATACTTGGCTAACAATGCCTAGATTAAGAACACTACTCATGCATATTTAAATTAACAACAACTAAACAGAGTTTGAGAGAATAAGCACTTCTTTAACACTCAAAACTAAGTAGAAATCTAAACTAACCTTAGAAAAATGGAAAAGAATGGAAAAACCAGGGAGGAAGAGTTTTCTTTTTGCTGTGGCTCTTTTAAGTTTACTGCGAAATGACCCTATCTAATGAAGAACGCGATCAACCTCAGCTGCACAATGAAGGAAAAATGAACAGGCTTGTAGCTAGGGTCTCACCACGGACCGTTCGTGGTGAGCTCTGTCTCGATACTCTTATATTCTTTCTTCCTTCCACAGGCAAAGTGACTCGGGAATGTCTGTAAGGACTCAAGCTACACTTATTTATGGGTTAAATTTTGGGTAAAATGGTATAAAAATTTGCAAAACACAGAAAAGAACCATACTCGGGCATAAAACCAAAAGAGGAGTGCATAATATACCATAGAATACATAATTCTCCCTAAAAATGGCACCAAATGACTTCAAAATGCAGTGCACTTCAAGGACTTATCAAACTCCCCCATGCTTAAATAATTTCTTGTCCCCAAGCGACTATGAAATTGAGGCTAAAAACCAATAACCTCCTCAGGCAGACATCAGTAGCAATGTCAGTAAGCAAATCAACCAAAGAAGTGTATCCTAAAAGTGATTAAAAAATTTTACAAATAGATAGGAGAAGGAAATTTTTGAAAAAGCAAGAACCATCACATCAAAATATTAACTCAATCACTCAAATCAACCAGAACAATCGTATTGGCGTATCACAATAAGTGCAGCTTAGAAGAACCAATAGAACTTTGCTTTAGGGATGAGACATTCATCACTTATATGTTTAAAATAAAATGTGGTTCTCTCAAAACTCCTTACATAGAACCAAATCAACCATTGGCTTGAGAGGACTCTCTAACTCAGCACCACTACAATGCAAAATATACAAGGCAATCATGAGGACTTTCTAAGGGTTGTAATGAGGCAAATGGGTAAAGGTAAGGAAGAAATAAATGTTTTGGAATTTGTGTAGCTAAAAGCCAAAGACTAAGAGTATAAACCATCATTTCCCAACTAAAACATCTTCCTCAAGCTTATACATCTCTAAATATGAACAACATTCCCGGGTGACATCACAAGAAAAAGTGCCTAAAAATATAAAACCAATGCCAAATCCTTTTATTGCATCATTTTTTTCTTTTGTGTGTTTTTTCCCCTTTTTCTTTACTTCTTCGTGTTTTTTTTCCAACACATACATTTCTTACACACCTTTGGTGTGCTTTGTTTTTTTTTTTTTTTCCATTTTCATTTTCTTTTCGAGGAGGAGGATAATGGTAAAGGAAACTATGCACTTTCAACACTTTTCTTGTAACTTACAAAACATAGCCCAATCGACTTTGAAGGTGAAAATGGAACATGAATCTCTTATCACATCCAACCAAAACGCAACATCCATAAAAGGTTATTATCCACAAACTACTCCCAAATAATTATAAAACTTTGTAGCCTTGGCTAAAAGGGTAAGCATATGTGTGTGGCCAAAGATAATAATATAGGTTTTGATCAATTAATATGGTAAAGGCTCAAAGGGGTAGCAATGGGTAAATCATTAATATAAGGGTGGCTCTTTGGTCAATGTAGCTCATAAAGTGAAAGAATACCTCAATCGTGTTGCTTAAAAACTCATGCTAAATGTGATCTTGAACAAGAATCAAAGTAAGTTCTAGAGACTTGAAATCTAGGAAGAGTCACATATGAAAGAAAACATGAGACTAAAATGATGAGTTAGTTAATTCAAGCTCAAAATCTCATAGGACAAAGCTCATCTAGCTCATTGGGTTTCATATGCTAAATACTAATGCTAAGAATCATTAAGCAATCAACTCATATCTAATGTGATTGTAAAAACATAAAGCATAGTTCAAAAACTTAGAAATAAATATTTTATTCATAAATAGGCTTAACAAAATAGGCAAAATAGGCAAAAGACGTATGTATCCATTGTGGAATCAAACTAGTCATGGTTGAAGAGTAAAAACATGTAGCTTAAAGAATGTATGTCTCTAGGAGGATTTTTCAAGGTAGGCTTCAAGGTTTGGGTGCCGAAGGAAGAGAATCAGCGTGAATGCTTAAATAACCCCTTATGAAATCCCTAAGTGTTCGTGGTGATAAGGTTAGTCTGGGTCAACAATTTTTTCTTTCTTTATTCTTCTTTTTAATGAGCTAGTTTTATTCTTCTTTTCTTTTTCATTTACTTCTTTGGATGAAACTGTTTGGTCCAAAATCTTTTTTTATTGTTGATATTGATATCCCCTATGGCACATTCCTACTCGCAACTTAGGTCAAATGTGGTTACCAAAGAAATAGAGTCATTTAGGCTCAAAGGGGTTAAAAGTGATAACATATCATATTTAACAAAGGTATTAATGAGGTTGTCAAAAGAGGCCTCCTATCCTAGGCATGTCTTTAAAGTTGCATGACCTATTGAAAAGAATTTTCTTATCTTTCCCTTTTTTAAACAATGGAATGAAATCCTTAGTCTCTTTTAATTTTATTTCTCTCCTCTATTTGCCAAGCTTTCCTTGTGAGTTTTTCAAATCAACCCCTCTTTTTTCTCTTTTTGTTTCCTTTTCTTAATCTGGGATTCATCATAAGAAGAAGCATTGTAGGGAAAAAAAATAAAGGTTATGTGTATAGTAGAACCATCCATGGAAGATATTTTATTAATGATCAAGGTTACATCCAACTTGGACTTAGGATATAAAAGAAAAGGAGACTCAACATACAACTATAAGCTAAACATGAGAAAAGATTAAGATGCATCATATCCTATAAATTCAACAGAACTTAAGGTCTTTCATGTAGAGGATTTTCGTCATGGTTGCCTTATAGTCCATCAGCATAGCAGGATATATGGAACTTGGACTTAGATCCATTTGTTATGTAAATAGATAGGTCACACTATTGTCTTTGGTGGTCTAAAATGGCTAAGATGCTATCTTATGAACTAAGTGTTTAAGGAGCCACTGGTAGGGGAATCCGTGCTAACTTGAACATGCTTTCCCACTGATTCTTAGAAGTCTCAACAAATTTAATATCATGGCCCCATGCTCGGTGATATTTACGATACTTGTTTAGGCCTTAGTTCTTGGACTCCTATGTGCTAGTTGCCTCAGGTTTGATTTATAGGAGGTCGATCTTACCATAGAAAGAAGGTGCTCTAGTGCTTTAGTATATGTGGCTCCAATAGGGATGTATTCGACATAGTGGTCTAGAGCACATGCTTCCTTACTTGTGGAACTATTGTCTCTTTTATCCCCACTCTGATATTTGGTCTTCTAATTGTTAGCAACTTTTATGGGCATTTCTTTAGCTAGCTTTTCTTTTATAAGCATACTAACATTCCTTAATGTTATGAAATTTTTAAATGGTTTGAACCTTAGGTTTTATCGATGCATGGGTTATACGTTTTTGACAAACAACCTCACTTGATCAACCTCTAAGGGTCGACCCACAATATGGGTAACGTTTGCCCTCCATCAAGCAAGGAGGTTAGAAAAGCCTTTCTTTCCTACTGCTTGATCAGTTCTAAGTCCCTAAGTGTAATTAGTAGGTCAACATTGTATGAATACTGATGTACAAATTCCTTACAAAGATTATCCCAATTTGTGACCTTTTGTGGGCTAACAACATTATACCACCACATTATATCCATGTTAAATGGCCAAGGAAAAATGATGTGGAAGATATCCTTATTAATGCCTTTCAAAGTCATAGCACTACTAAAATTTCTCCTATAATGATGAGAGTTCTCAGTCCTATGAAATTTGACATCTGGCGTGGTGAACTTAGGGGCAGCTTCCTTTTTGGGATTGAAGTGAATCACTCGTAGTCGGTGAAATAATTATTGAATATTAATGACTCTTTTAGATCAGCTTCTGAAAATCCTTTTCCCCTTCTTTCTCACTTTTCTTACCAACTGCTCGATCATCCCTCTTTCTCTTTGTCAGGTTTCTCACCATCTTCCTTTGTGGTGCTCTTGAAAAGGGTTTGGAGTGTGTGGACCATCAGTTCCATCTTCTTTTTGCTTTCATCCATACTAACTTGCTTTCTTTCCATTATGTTCATAAGTTAAGTTATTTTATTACTACCTCCCATTAGGATGGGTAAGGGGTTTGACTTTGACTTAGATTTTGACCTTGACCCAATAAATATATTTTTCTCATACTCTTCTCAGGGTAGTAGCCTCTCGATTTATGGACTCTTCTTGTATACCTTCTAAGGCATTCCTATCCTAATTAATAAGATGATGATTTAAAGGAGTGGAATATTATAGAAGTGAATAATGAAAATGAAAGGTCAACAACATTGGCTTTGGGATGAATGAAATGGTTAATGTCTTGTAGTTCGGTGAGGAAGAGATAATCACTTGGTGTGATTGATAGCTTAGGGTAGGTTGTACGGATTGAGTTAAGAAGTTGCAATTAGGTTGCCAGTTTTAGATGAAATCAGGCCTTACTCTAGGCTGGGCTCCAGGTTGGGTCTAAATCTATCTCAAATGAATTATAGGCTTATATTGGGCCTAAGCATGACATTCGTTTGGTTTCATAGAATGGGCTGGTTTAGGCATAGGGACAGATGTAGGTGCACTTATGCATGGATCTTAGAGCTAGGGAATAGATGAACGATACATGGACCATGGACTTATGCATACATGAACTGTCTAGGTCATATGAGTAATATGCATGATTGGATGTAATCTAGAATGGACTAGGACACTAAAGGCCTAAGGGGCTACATTATCGACTTTGGGCCCAAATGGGCTCATAGCCTATGCGTGATGCCTAGATCATATACCTCTATGATGCATTGACCATAAACTTATGCAAAGATCGAATGTCTAGGTCATTGAGCATTTTAAATATAATTGGGTGCCACCTAGAATAGACTAGGACTCTAAAGATCTAATGGGCCATATGATTGGCTTTCAGCCTAGATAGACACGCAATAAACCATGTTGACCCATGAACTAGCTTCTAATATTGAGAGCTCAGTGTATCAATTTCATGCCATGAATCCAGACCAGACACAAACCCATCTGAACTTTTCCTCTGCCAAGATCCCTACCAGGATCTTATAGGCCTTGGATAAACCTAACTTGTACTTACTATAAATGTAGTATGGAATGAAAATTGGCATGTGAACTAAATGGAGATCGACATGCAGACTATCTTAACTTACAAACCTAGACATGCTCTTTTGGACTAAACAATGATTGCTAATATAATTTGTATGACATAGAGTAGGGCTACAACTTATTTGGATTTAAGCAAGGAGCCCTTGTAGCTCAATTGTCCCAAAAGCTGCGTAGTCCTTAATCCATGTCACTAAACTTGAGGTTTCCTAAGCTCAGCTCTCCTAGACACAATAGTGACTTCATAGGAACCTAAACCATCAATACATTGGTCTTTAGTTATGGCTGAGGTTTAGACATTCAATTAGAGTTCTAAATATTCACAAAATCATTCATACACATGAATTCCAACTTAATCTAGAGTTCTAAGTTGCAAGTGGTTTAGTAAGGTTTAGCACAATCATCTTATGACCCAAATGCTTCGCATGTCATCCATGGGGTGCATGACAAGATGGAAATACTTCAGTTGCTTTCTCATGCCGTGTGCACCAGGAAAGTGTGTCATGAGTGAGTGAAATAGTTGCATGCTTAGTTGAAACTCCAACGGACCCATCGAGTTAACAAACTCTTTTCCCAAGGATAATTGTGTGGTTTAACTGGAGATGCTGTTTCGACATGGTAAAACCTTGTAATGCAAGAATGCTTAATGCAAGTGGCGTTACCTAGTTTCCTACATTGCATATAAATCTCAACCTCTTTTTTTTTAAAAAAAAATTGTTCCTGCTGTAATCGCCACTGTAAGGACCATGTGCTAGGGTTCATCATTCGGGCACGGCCCCCCATGACTGGTTGGACTCACTTGGTATGTATTCGAATTCAAATATGATTTTTATTTTCAATAGAATAGGTGATATTGTAACATAATAAATGGCCTACTCCAAGCAAGTGGATCGGAGCCCTAATCTTAGAACCTACCTTAGTTCCAAGGCTGGAGCCAACTCCTATTCTCTGGTATGCTTCCAAGTAGTAATAATGGTCTGGTACTAAGGCACTGGCAATAGCCTTGATCCAACAACTCGGCTGGGTGCCGAGCTAGAATTAACCCAGTTTTCTGTTTCAGTCAGTATTACTGTCAAAATCCTAAACTTGTTCTACTTAGTTTAAGGAAGATCTAAGTGAAAGTACATAAAAACTGCAAATTTAATTGATATATTCGTCAATGAGTTTTAGGAAAATTACAAACCAAATCAACTTTTTGAAGCAAACTACAAACTAAAAGGGGCATAGAAAGGGACAAAAAGGTTTGCTTTAGAAAGGGTTTGTAAAGGCCCCCAAGTAATCCATGGTATAGAGACCATCTGCCTCCATAGGCTCGACACCACCCATTGTTAATAACAACCCCTACTAATCTATATGGAGAATTAAGCTAATTACACTTACAAAACAAAGAAGCATGCCATATATTAGGATCAATTAAATCAAATAATTTAAGAGTACCATACCAGTCTAAGGAGGTCAAGGAAATAACTTAGCCCATTACAATGGGTGGACATTAAACTAATTAAAGCTTACATCCTTACTAAACCTGAAAATCAAATACATCAACAGAAAGAAAAGCTCGAGAATGAGGAAACATTTAGGTTATGCCCCTAGAGTGGCCCATCTGATTTAGCTAAGGACCCAACAGAATAATGCATCTTTAACAATTAACCAATTTCTCTCTCCCAATGCTCTAATTATGTAATGTGTTTCTCTCAAGATTTTTGGGTCTTTTACTCTCTAATTTCTTATGTGTTTCTCTACAATTTCTAATTTTTTTATGTCTCTAACCCTTCGGGGTAGCCCCTCTTTTAAAGTGCTCGAAGAGATAATCTGAATTTGTCTAGAGAAAGGAGACCTAATCCTACTCTTATTAAGCTTAATCTAAAAGGACGCCTTAATACATATAGAATTCTATCCATTGAGACACATTTAGATATGGGAAAGGAAACTGAGGACCAGGCTAAGTTCCTAGGCAGATGATCCGATTGGGTTCTTAACTGGTTCACACCCGGTAGGCCGGGCTGTTCTCTCTCTTTTTTCTTTTTCTCGTTGCCTCTTTTAAAAAAAAAAAAAATTGGACTTGAGTTAAGATTAATCTTCTGGACCCCCAAATACACATGTAGGTGCATAATTTTCATCATTAGACCTTTTATCAAATTAAGATTTTATGTCTGCAAATATCAAACAATCAATTTTGATGATTACATGAAAAAGTTGTCTTTCTTTATCAAGGCTAAGAACATGACTACATTAGCACGATGATTAATCAACCAAATTAATTTAACTTAGTGGATTCAGTTACGGCTTATATATACTTCAGTATGTCAAGGAGTTCTTACTAAAAACTATCATTAAACTTTTCAAAATATTCAAATATGTCACTTGATTTTTTTAAGTAAAAAATGTCATTGAATTTGCCTAAAATGATAAAAGAATACCACTTAGCTTTTCAAAATAACTCAAAAATGCCATATTATAATGGCATTTTTGAAAATTTTGAAAACTTTAATGATATTTTTCAGCTGGAAAGAAAAGTTTAAGTGGCATTCATGAATATTTTGAAAAGTTTAATGATAATTTTTTAGAAAGAACTCATATGCCAAGCAATCATGCAATCCTCCTTTGAATAAAGCACAAGAGATTGCAATATTTATTTTGATTTTTAATGGTTGAATCAAATGATAATAGTTATTCATATGAACTAATTTTTACATGAGTCAAACTAGAATCTATTACATAGCTTATTGTTAATTACAAACACGAGTTCGTTCTTGAACCATCAGTCAGTTCACTTTTTATATTGCACATTTTGTGACACAAACCTGGCAAGTGCCTTGACTGGTCCATTAGAGTCTCCAAATACTGAACGTTTGAGGACATTGAAATATCCTCTTTGGTTCTATTGTTTCCAATACTCAGTCGAGTGTATATGTAATGCTTATATGATCACGTGGATAGGCAATAAATAAGATCCCATGAATTCTAAACAACAAGATCCATCCATAGGTTGTAGTAACATATTATGAGTAACTCTTAACATGATAAATGTACCAAAAATTCCAATTATTCTCACCACTTGGGCGCCTACTATTACTAGAGCCATATATATGTTTCCCATGTATGCCACGTATGATAAGCAATTGTATACTAACCCAGAAAACGTGTCTGTACATATACGAAATCTTAAAAGAACATGATCTCACGATTTGTGCCTAACTAACATCCCTTAAGTTGGCAACAAGAGGCTTATGTATAATAATGTTGCAACCTTTTATAAACAAGCATATTGAGGAAGGTTACCCCTTTTTTTATCACCAAACTCCACAAGTTGAGGTCAACATTCACTAGAAATGAGGTTCAGGTTCAAGGGACCAAGGTAAAACATCTTTTCATACACATCTAGTTAAAGGAGTTGTGACACTATGAGGAGCAAAGATTGAACATTTCTTAGTGGGATCTCTTATTTGGAGACGTAGGCCTTTGTAGAGTTAAGATGGAATATTTCTTCATGACAAATTTAGTTTTTGGAGTCGTAGGATTCTGAGGAGTTGAAGTTGAACCTAGCTAGTCAGATGGTGACTAAATTTGTTGTGTTTATTCAATATATACCTAGATATTATCATTTGACCAACCTAAGATGATTTTGATGCTTCTGTTGCCTTGTCCTCCTAAACTTGTTCTTATTGTGTCACCTTCCTATGTCTTCGCCCCCCTTCTCTTCGCTTACTTGCCGATAATATTTCTATTCCTTAGGTATTAACTTGCCAAATTATCTTGACTCTATTGCGTTTATCTCACAATTTGTGTTCATTCTCATTATTACTCAAGCTGGCCTACGAGCTAACATCAAAATTGCTGTTTTTCTGTCCATTTTTTAAGCTTTAGAATTTTTAGATGTAAATGCACTAATAGTCAAGTACTTGGCGTCATCCACAAGGAGATTGATTATTTTACTGCTAATTTAATTAGACAATTCAATCTGCACAAGTTAACATTGTTGAATTTAAAAACTGAGCAAAATTAAAATTGTAGTTTGTGAATGCAAAATATATGATTAATATATCCCCACTATTGTGCTCAATTTATTAGGATAGTAACTTATGTATCTCAAGTCAAATCATGCATTTAAGATAGCAGTCTACAAATTAAAGTCCCACTATTGCCCTCTTTCAAGGTCAAAAAGGTTAATCTTGCTAGTTATGCTAACCACATTTTTTCGTGGGATTAGTTATATAAGACTAAATCGACTAGTAATATCTAAGCTTAATTAAACCTCATTTAATTTCATAATGGGGTTATAATCATTCACTCATGGCTACACTAACATAGAACAACAACTTTAATATGTACAAAAAGCAACATAAAAATGGATGGAAGTCTTTTTACACATTTCATTAAATATGCATAGTGCATTAAGTGAAAAATCATTAAGAATAGGCTTCAAAATGAGGCAAAATAAGCTATTGCATGCTGAAAGTTGATGTGAAAAAAGGATTATATTTTTATTACATATCAAAACTGATGTTACAGGAAGTTTATATACAACTCTACCAACTAAATTTAGGGAATGATACAATATCATCGAATCAAGGATAGCATCCTAAAATAAAAGGAAAAACACAAATTAAGGGTTTTCTAGAATATTCACATATTCTAACACCCCCCTTCAAACTCAAGATGTTATAATAGGATAAATCATCTTGAGTTTGCATACTAGTTGATGAAACCTGCCTGACAAGTGAGATTTGGAAATATGTCAGCAGTCTAATCAGCGAAAGAGATAGAAACAAGTGATAAGTTGTTTCCTAGAAGATGTTATCTAATGAAGTGACAATCAACCTCTATTTGTTTAGTGCGTTCATGGAAGATGTCATTATGAGCAATTTAGATGGCACTTTGATTATCACAATAAATTACTATTGGGGAATGTTGATATATCCCTATATATTTCAATAACCAATGTAGCCACACAAGTTTAGATGTTGTATCTGCAAGGGCACGATACTCTGCTTCGGTGCTAGAACGTGCAACTAGTGTCTGTTTCTTGCTACGCCATGAGATTAGAAAGTCTCCTAAAAAGAAATAATACTCCGTAGTAGAGTGCCGACTTCTAAGATTACCTGCCCAATCTTAATATGAGTAACCTTTTAGCTCTAGAGAAAAGTTAAAAGGGAAATGGAGTCTTTCGAATAGTGTGCCTTTGATATAACGTAGGATTCGAAGTACAGCAGCGTAATGTGTAGTGTGAGGGGTTGCCATGAATTGACTCACTAAATGGACTGTATAGGTGATGTCAGGTCTTGTAACAGCAAGGTAAATCAGACTCCCAACTACTTGACAATACAATGTTGCATCCTTCAATAGTGAGCCATTTATAGATGAGAATTGGCATTAGCCTCAAGAGGAGAAGGCGCTATTTTATCATCTATCAACCCAGCTCGAGATACTAGATCACAAGCATATTTTGCTTGTGTCATACAGTAGCCCTTCTTATCAGAGGAAACTTCCAGTCCTAGAAAGTAGTTTAGGAATCCAATATCCTTCATTTCGAATTCTCGATGGAAAAATTATTTGAAGTCTTAAATTCCTTACAAATCATCCCTCGTGATTATCATGTCATCCACATATAATAATAGGAGAACATATCCATTATTCATATGTCGAATAAAGAGGGCATTATCATGTGGGTTGGAGCAGAAACCAAAGCGATGAACCGTAGAACTAAACTTGGCAAACCAAGCTCGTAGAGCCTATTTTTAAACCATATAAGGCTCAACGTAATCGCCAAACCTAGTTTGGAGGATGAGCATAGCTTGGTGGAGGCTTCATGTATACTTCCTCTAACAAATCGCCATTAAGAAATGCATTCTTGACATCCATTCAGAATAGTCGCCATTTTTTTCCCACCGCTACTGCTAGCAAACTCCTTACCGATGTATGATGAGCGACAGGTGTGAATGTCTCTTCATAATCAACTCCATACTCTTGGCTGTACCCCTTTATGAGAAGACGAGCTTTATACCTTTCAAGTGAACCATCTGAACGAGTTTCACCTTATGTACCCACTTTTATCCTATGGCAGTTTTTCTAGGTGGAAGGTCTACTAAGTCCCAGGTATGTGTCTTGTGCAGTGTATGAAGTTCAACTTTCATTGCTTTCTACTAGTTGGGAACACCCAGTGCTTCTCGAAATGTACTAGGTTCATAGGATGGCTATAACCACAGAATAACAATGATAGTCCTCAAGATGAGAAGGTGGTTGGCTGACTCAAGAGGAACAACATAGTGTCAGTGTAGTGCTGTTTTCCTTATGCGAATCCACTGGTTGTAATGATACATAAGAAGAACATGTAGAAGGGTCATTCTCTTCTTTAGTAGAAGGTGCTAAAGCTTCTGCAAGTATAGTATCAGAAACTTCCACAAGAGTATCACTAGCATTTGGGAAAAGATCAACATCACTATCAGCAAAACCAGGGGATTCAGACCTTGATATTTGGAAGGCAGAGAGCATGGAGAACATTTTGTGTTCCCAAAAGACAACATGATGATAGATCCGAAGTCACTTAGATATGGGCTCCCAACAACGATACCCTTTTTCTTGAATACCATAGCCAGGGAAACAACACAGTCGTGCTCGTGGCTCTAGCTTTGTTTTCTCATGGGGTTACAACATTACAAAGTAAGCACATCCAACAACCCAAAGAACATCATAGTTTGGTAAAGAACCATATAGGTGCTCATAGGGGGACTTACGCTCAATAATAGGAATAGGGATGCGGTTGATAGTGTAGACTACAGTAAGGGATGCCTCACCCTAGAAAGACTCTAGAAAAGCAGCGGAAATAAGCAAGACACGAACAACTTTAAGAATATGTCTGTGCTTTCTGTCTGCTCGGCCATTTTACTGAGAAGCTGTAATAACCCGACCCTAACCCATATTTATTTGTTTAAATCATCTTTATTTATTTCATTAATCATGTTTATTCATTTATTTTATCATGTTTATTGATCTAATCACTCATGGTTATTTGCTTAACCAAATCATGTTTATTAAATTCAATTACACTCAATTTATTTATTTAACGAATTGCATTAAGTTATTTAAAATTTTCACCTTCATTTATCATATTTAATTATCCCGGTTGGAAGATATTTCATTTTGGATACCACTTTGCAACTCCAGTTTCATTGATTGATTAAATATCGGTGAATTGATATTAGGCCTCGGTGAGTATAAATTAGTGATTAATTATTTTCTTATCTTCGCTAAACTTTAATTCTGAGTAATACAAATTTTTATTTTTGTTCAACACTCCAAATAATTTTTCAAGCCCCAATTTAGCCTTTTGGGCCAAAAACAAAAGCCCAAAACCTTACTAACTTTTGTTATTTCACTAATTGCTCATGCTAGCGCCTAATTTTAATTAGCAAAAAGCTACTTTGTGGGTTGAAATTTATAGCCATATGTGGCTATAGATTGACCCTTTTGACACACAAATTTCAGCAAAAAAAAATCACAAGCCCATTCCCCATTTTCTCTCTCATCCTCACAGTGGCCAGGGCAGAAAACCGGGGCAGCAGTGCCGCTAGTTCTGATGGTTTTGGCCACTTTTTCGGCCACCCCCTAGCTACACCGAGTTCCCCTTGCTGCTAGCTATCATGTCCAACCCCTCAAATCACTCAAAACAACCTCCTCCTCTCTCTAATTCAAGCCTAAAGTGAGGTTTGTCCCAAACCCTAACTTGGTTTATCTTGAGTTTTATGGTTCTTTTATTTATGGGCTATGTTTAGATAATCACATTGATAGTTATTGTGCAATTTTATTGAGTTTGGAGATGTTTGGAGTCATGGGCATTGGATCAAGAGCATGATTTTCATGATTTCGCATTTGTTTAAACGCCACTGTGGAAAATTTTGGCAATTATAGGATTGTCCAAAAATTCTGAACGTTTTACTGTTTTTCTTTATATTATTTGGGATTTTCTGGCAAAATTTCCTGACTTTTGGACGTGTGATCAGTGAGTTATGGAATTTTGAAGAAAACTTCCCTGTTTTGAATACGAATTATGTAATTATGTATTAATGGAGTTGTTTAGAGTTTGGATGTGTATATGAGGCCTTAAATGATCTTTTTATATTTGATTGTAGTGTTTTGAAATGATTTCAAGTGAGTTTTATGTGAAAGAAGAAGAGAAAGTTAAATCAGTGAAGGGCTGAAATTTTAGGAAATTAGGGCTGATTTTGGGATTAAACTGGTAGTGAATGGTCTAGCCAAAAATTATGATTTTTGGTGGGTACATATTTCAGTGTGTTAACTTTAAAATCCCTCTTGAATTGCCTTAATTCGAGGTCTATGGAAAAAGTTATGGTCATTTTACCAAAACTATGCAGATTGGACCAAAAACTAACACACTTGTGTTTTAGCTGCATTTTGGGAATCCTATTGTGGGAATCATGCTTTGTGTCATTAATGAAAGTTTTAGAATACTTCATAGTCTTTACATATTGTGGTTTTAAGTCTCCATTTGAGGTCTGGAACAAACGTTATGAAATTTTGAAGTGAACTAACCTGCTTGGGTGTAAATCAGATTGTTATTGCAATTTCTATGCAGCGTACACTAAGAGGAAAATTCAGAAAATTATACTGTAGATTGTTCAAATTATTTTCAAATTTTCCGTAATATTTCATGAATTTTGGTTGAGTATTTTGAGTTTGATGATTTTTAAAAGCATTTTGAGTAATTGTATAAAGAGCAATAATAAAGATTAAGTGAGATTGATCGTGCACTCATTTTGTGTATTTTGGGCCAAGTCATTTAAAGAGAAAATGAATATTCATGGACTTTCATGGGCGTTTACTTGATTAATGAGAAATAAGAAGACAAATATACAAATTGGGAGTTTGTTTATGAGCTGTGAATCATATATGGATTTTACAAAGAACATGCCAAGCTTAGTGAGCTTACTAGCTTCTATTGAGTTCGGTGACTCATTTGGGGTCGAATTCTTTATCTAATGAATTTATGAATGAAATATGAGAAGTGGGGAGAGTTATGACTTAGAAACCATATTTATCAGACCAAGTTGTTGCAATTTATGCTATTGTGAACCAAGATATACCTCTCTTTCTCTCAAATCTTTATTACTTACTTCAATCTAGTGTGCTTACTGTTATCTTGAATCAAGTTTTACATCAGCAAGCCTTAAACCCATATCAGTAACCTATTTCAGAAAAGGCCATAACCACTCTTTCAATTATCACCATCAAGGCCTTTTCCTTTGTAATCTCATTTATCTTATTGTGGACTATTTTATTTTAGTTTACTTTATATCAAATTTAATTACTTTCATCAATTCAATTTTGAAGTTATATTAAAATACACAAGTTATGTATACCATTTAATTACTCAATTTCTGTTACACATACTTTTACTTACTCAATTATGCGAGTGAGGATCATTTACTGACTACATATACTTACAATGACATTTATGAAATAGAGTTGAGGCCTAGTTATCGTTTCCCATCATGCATAAGTGTTATTAAGTCAGAACACATTTATCAAGTCAGATGATATTTATGAAACAGCTGACTTATATCAAGTCAGATGATATTTTTAAAGGCTCGAGGTACGTCCATTGCTTGTATCTTCAGAAAGCGAATCATGTTTATCAAGTTACAACTCTTAATGAGTTTATCAATAAATCAGTTTATATAATGATTTGCCATTTAACTTGTGACCCCGTCGGTTATCATCTATAGAGCGTCAGCCCATCATTTACTTGTGCGGCTTCAAGCAAACTTTTGATCGGATTGGCAGGTGTACACCTATGTATAGATCATATCAGTGCAAGGAGTCACATCCAGATAATAATGAGCAATTCAATTTCATGTTACTTTCATTTTCATTGTTATTGCAAACTAAATGAATTGCAAAGATGGGTACCCATCAACAGCATTTCTATGCTAATTTTATAATACAGGGATGTATGTACTGAGTTTTTGCTCATATTTTCAAATTGTTTTCATATTTTTCATTTTAGGTGATGAAGTATCGCATGTTTCTCCATTTAGCAAGCCCCTTTGGAACTCGTCAGATGCTCATAGTGGATTCAACATAGCATGAATATTGTAATCGACCTTAGGGTCAAGTACTTGTGTGGGATGGAATGTGAGTTAGTACATGGTATGGTTGAACTATTATGGACTTTGGTCTTGATGTGTTTCAGTTTAATAGATTTTGTGATTGTAAGCACAAGTTGCAAGATTTATGGTTTCAATGAGCCTTGTGCTTATCGGGACGGCGGTAGCGCCTTCGTTTACTGAGTCTTTTGCTGCAATTATCAGTAATCATGTCATTAGTATTTCAGGGGCGTTACAAATTTGGTATCAGAGCCTAAGGTTTTAAGGGCCCCTGCGAGCTATCAAGTGTTTATGAGTTAGCTATCAAGGTGTGTATGAGTTATGTTGGACCAGTTAAATGAGTTGTTGGCTATAAATTCATATGTATGGGTATATATGGAGAAACTATTTTCATCTGGGTGACTCAATCATTTGTTAATATCATGAGATTCGAGCATGAGCAAAGCAGACTGTGGAACCATTTGGGTCACCTATTGTGAGGCATGTTCTCACTTATCTGGGAGTTGTATTGCATGTTTCATTTCTCTTATTTGTTTAAACTTCTGTAATTGTGCACTCCGGGTGTGTAACCCGTTGAGTTACGAACTCCGGCGTGTGGCCGTTGAGCTATTGAAGTATTTCTCTCCGTTTCAGGTATCTATTGTAAGGCTTTGAGCCTGGGTTTTAATCCAGTTTTAGGCTGAACTCTGTCTGTTTTGCCCCAAAATTTGAGAGTTTTATTGAGGTGTATTAATATACCTGACCTTGAGTACAGTGATAGTTAAAGTCGATGTGGGAATGCCATTTGCAACTTCTTAAGGAATTTATAAAGTGCCAAGTTAGATGTAAACTTCTAGATGAGGAAATGCCTTGCGGGGCAATATCTTTGAGGTGAACCAGTATGAGATGGGCACTACGATGAGTGCTTATGTAGGGTGATAACATTAGTATCTTATGGTGTGCTACTTGGCACTATATCTGTGGGACAAGTAAGATTAAGCTGCCATGTATCAGAATCATCTGGTCTTGATACTAAGACTTTACATTAGCAATGCTCCCATTACTTCCTGTAATTGACTTATTTCTGCCCTAGTTATCTTGAATTGTTCCGAGGCATCATTTCTTTGCTGCTCACACTCTCTTGATTTGTAATGGAGTGTTTATGGAAATTCTCATATGTGGTCTGCGGGGACTTCTTCAAACACATCTGAGCAACCTTTCTTATAGGCAATTCAAACCCTGACAATCATACCTGTTTAATTCTCTATTTCCATAATGGAGCCTATAATGACCCCCGATGTGCATTCCTGTGTGATTTGTAGGTTTTCCTAAGCATATTTGACTCATTCTACTTGCAGCTAAGTCATCACTATGTTCATATTTTTACTGTCACTTACTTGAACTCATTGCTTCTATTTGGGCACTATTTATTTATTGCTTGCTAAGCCTTTGGTTGCTTCAAACTCAGTCATTGAGTGCCCTTGTAGCAATTCAATGTGTCCATAATGTTCGTATTCCTATAGCACCGTAACGTCATGTTGGCATACTACTCCATGGTCATAACTGTATGTCGTTACTCAAGTCATTTTGGTAATCCTTTCTTTACTAATATAGCCTATCTTATTAATGATAAACAACGATTGGTGCTATTTTCATCTGCTAGCAGTTTTGAAGTTTATTTGCCTACCCAAGACTTCCATTTATTGTAAATTGTTTTATTGATGGATGTCATCATGTTCAGTCATAAGATTGACTCCTTTATCTTGACGTATTGTCTTTTCAAACACTAGATGAATAAAATTTCCCTTCTGATAGTGTTGCTCTTTATCTTCGTCATTTTACTCACATACGGATACTGTATGACCTTTCAAAAGCCGCGTTGGTAACCTGTTGCATTTCTTCACCTTCATTACTTAATACTCACTCTCAACTTCATAACATCAATCATTTACTTTACTATCATGACCATCATGAATAAACTACATGTCTTGTATATGCTGTAGGTCATTTCTATGCCTGGCCTCTTTTATTTCGATTCTTTGTCCTTTCATTCATTCAGCTTATATGTTGGTCCTTTCTAACCAATAAAGAAATATCTTTACAAGAGTTCATGTTGTGGTTACATCTTTTTACATTTTGGATTACCCCCCTGTCATTTCAATTTACTGAGACCAGTAGGCAGTTGAATGTTTATCTTTTATACACATGCCTCCAGTGGTATTGCTGGAACCATATTCACTAGACATTCAATCCAGTTTGATTGGCAGATCTGGTATTGTTATGGGGGTGAACTGACTGTGTACTTACAGGACTAAGATGATTGGTAAGGATCTTAAGGTTTGCTTGAGAGATGAGGGTTGCCTAAACGTGCATTTCTATAGGTTGAGGGAAGAAAAGCCCTATTTATTCCCCCCAATTACATTGTGCAAGCAATCATGTCAGTAATGCATTTAATATTAGTGATTTGTCAACCACACTCAGTATATCCATACCCATATTTACAGTTGGTGGATTTAGAGATGTTTTATCTAAGGACTATCAGGACTATTTCTCCCCAAGAAACATTGATTTTCAAATGAACCTAGGTCTAGGTGCTCAATCCATTTTCAGAGCCCCTATCACATGACCCCCAGCAGAGTCCAAAGAATTAAAGATTCAGTGGATGAGTTGTAAAGGATTTATTTGACGAAGTGTGTCCTCGTGGGGAACGTCAGGTTTATACGAAGAAGAAAGACAAAAGTCTTTTCCAGGAATGATTTGAGGTCCGGATATCACACCTAAACCATGCAACCACAATTTATCTTTTGCCTATTTATAGTAATTCTTGTTGCCTGTCTCATCTGCAAAACTTGATACTATCTAATGTTGTTTAAGCTCCCTTGCATTTCAACCCGATGTTCTTATAGCGTGATCTTCCATGTCTTTACAAACCCATTGTTAAATGTGCAATACATTCTTGTTCAACCCTATGGGGTTGTCAGCATTCCGGCGCTCTCGACCTTCACTATCTCCATTTCACAATCTTGAGTTGTAGTTCATTTCATTGAGAGCTGATTTCCACATCTACCTTACATCTCAATTATTTATAATAATACGCTCGTATAACTTGTTCTGAATTCATAATGTAATTCAACTCTCATTGGTGTGGGTGATTGCGATTGTCATAATTCCCTTACTCTCCTTATTTTGAACTTCAACTCCCACACATATATCTTACATACTCATAAGTAAACTCTAGCTTTTCTGTTCAATCTTATTACTGGACTTGAATTGGTTTTATATGAGCAAAGGCACGTTTCTCATGTCACTTGTTCAATCTATTTACTTATCTATTGGTACTTTGCTCATTCAATCTATTAATCTATTTATGGCATTTGCAATTCTCATACCTATATCTTATATCCACATAAGTGAACTTCAATAATCCTTATTTAATCTTATTGTCGTACTTGATTTGGCTCCATATGAGCAAAAGCATGTTTCCACTGCAGCCTATTCAATCCATTTATCTGTTCATTAGACCTTTCTTATTTATCCAATCTAGTTCTCTATCCATTGGCATTTTGCTTGTCTAATCCATTTATCTATCCATTACACTTTGCTTGTCCAATCTAACTGTCTATTTATTGCACTTATCCTGTTCAAGTCACCTAGTTGAAGCTCAGTTGGTTGTCATCTTGTTTCCAATTCATCAGTTAAACCCGAGTACAACCATGCCATCTTTCTCTTTGGTGGATTATTTATTGGACCCTTTATGATCTATATTTATAAACCACAGTTCTTATGGCATTATATTTTAGAATTCATGATATACTTATGGTTATCTTTATTCTAACCATCCCATGATAACCTCTCTTTATTTGCCTTTTCTCGCCTCATTGTTCATTTCTTTTGTATGCAATGATTCATTTGGCTAAGAATTTCATCACTCTCATCCCTAACCATGGTTATTTCATTGTCCTTTATCGACCAGGAGCAGATCCTTGAGTAGTCGGATAAGGGGAGATCCTATGAGATATTAGGATGATCAGAGGAGGAAATTTTGATAAGGGTATAAACTCAAGCACTATCTAATTATATTGGAGTGAGCCAGAAGAAACATTGAGTACAAGGTCAGAGCTACCCCAAGCAAGCATTAAGAGAGAAAATTCAAGTACATGTTGAGGTGATACAAGGTCAACAAAGCAGTTATGCTGGCAAAATAAAGAAATAACCAAAGTCTCAAATGAGATATAAAGTATTCCAAAGGGCTTATCTAGTCAAAGGTGTTGGGAGATTGGATATCAGCGCTAATTGAGCCCTCATTACTTTGGGCTTTATGAGTCAGTAGTGTAGAATACCTCCTTTACAGTAACAAGGTTCTTTTCTTTCGAAGAGAATATCACTTTTGAAGCAAAGTAATTGAGTTTATTGAAGCATTTGTGTGAGAAGTATCCGGATCTATGACCGAAACATTGGGCAAAGAAGTTATATAATACGTACACCCTTACTCGGTCTACATTCGGCAAATTATACCCCTTCAAATGGAAGCATTGGGAACCAATGGCCCCTGTGTTTTAAAGCAGCATTGCATATAATTGACAAGTGTTATAAATTTCGAGGACGAAACTCTTTAAGGGGGGAAGGCTGTAATAACAAGACCCTAACCCATATTTATTTATTTAAATCATCTTTATATATTTCATTAATCATGCTTATTCATTTACTTTATCATATTTATTGATCTAATCACTCATGGTTATTTGCTTAACTAAATCATGTTTATTAAATTCAATTACATTCAATTTATTTATTTAGCGAATTCCATTAAGTTATTTAAAATTTTCATTTTCATTTATCATATTTAATCATCCCGGTTAGGAGATATTTCATTTTGGGTGTAACTTTACAACTCAAGTTTCATTGATTGATTAAATATGGGGTGAATCGATATTAGGCCTCAGTGAATATAAATTAGTGATTAATTATTTTCTTATCTTCGCTAAACTTTAATTCCGAGCAATACAAATTTTTATTTTTGTTCAACAATCCATATAATTTTTCAAGCCCCAATTTAGCCTTTTGGGCCCAAAACGAAAGCTCAAAACCTTACTAACTTTTGTTATTTCACTAATTGCTTATGTTAGCGCCTAATTTTAATTAGCAAAAAGTTACTTTTTGGGTTGAAATTTATAGCCATATGTGGCTATAAATTGACCATTTTTACACACAAATTTCAACAAAAAAAATCACAAGCCCATTCTCCATTTTCTCTCTCATCCTCATGATGCGCTGGGCAGAAAACAGGGGCAGCTGTTGCTGCCCAATTCTGGTGGTTTCGGCCACTTTTCCGACCATCTCTCAGCTGCCCTGAGTTTCCCTTACTGCTAGCTATCATATCCAATCCCTCAAATCACTCAAAACAGCCTCCTCCTCTCTCCAATTCAAGCCTAAAGTGAGATTTGTCCCAAACCCTAACTTGGTTTATCTTGAGTTTTATGGTTCTTTTACTTATGGGCTATGTTTGGATAATCAAATTGATAGTTATTGTGCAATTTTATTGAGTTTGGAGATGTTTGGAGTCATAGGTATTGGATCAAGAGCATGATTTTCATGATTTTGCATTTGTTTAAATGCCACCGTTGAAAATTCTGGCAATCATAGGATTGTCCAAAACTTCTGAAAGTTTTACTGTAGTTTCTCTATATTATTTGGGATTTTCTGGCAATATTTCATGAATTTTGGATGTGTAATCAGTGAGTTATGGAATTTTGAAGAAAACTTCCCTGTTTTGATTATGAATTATGTAATTATGCATTAATGGAGTTGTTTAGAGTTCGGATGCGTATATGAGGCCTTAAATGATCTTTTTATATCTGATTCTGCTATTTTGAAATGATTTCAAGTGAGTTTTATGTGAAAGAAGAAGAGAAAGTTAAATCAGTGAGGGGCTGGAATTTTAGGAAATTAGGGCTGACTTTGGGATTAAACTGGCAATGAATGGTCCAGCCAAAAATTATGATTTTTTGTAGGTATATAGTTCAGTGTGTTAGCTTTAAAATGCCTCTTGAATCGCCTTAATCCGAGGTCTATGGAAAACTTTATTGTCGTTTTACCAAAACTGTGCAGATTGGACCAAAAACTGACACACTTGTATTTTAACCCCATTTTGGGAACCCTATTGTGGGAATCATGCTTTGTATCCTTAATGAAAGTTTTAGAAGACTTCTTTACATATTGGGGTTTTAAGTCTCCATTTGAGGTCTAAAATGAAAGTTATGAATTTTTGAAGTGAACTGACATGTTTCGGTGTAAATTAGGTTGTTATTGCAATTTCTGTGCAGTGTACACTTGAAGGAAAATTCAGAAAATTGCACTATAGACTGTCCATATTATGTTCGAATTTCCCATAAGATTTCATGAATTTTGGTTGAGTATTTTGAGTTTGGTGATTTTTAGAAGCATTTTGAGTAATTGTATAAAGAGCAATAATAAAGATTAAGTGAGATTGATCGTGCACTCATTTTGTGTATTTTGGGCCAAGTCATTTAAAGGAAAAATGAATATTCATGGACTTTCATGGGGCTTACTTGATTAATGAGAAATAAGAAGACAAATATACAAATTGGGAGTTCGTTTGTGAGCTGTGAATCATTTATGGATTTTACAAAGAACATACCAAGCTTAGTGAGCTTACTAGCTTCTATTGAGTTCAATGACTTATTTGGGGTTGAATTCTTTATCTAATGGATTTATGAATGAAATATGAGAAGTAGGGAGAGTTATGACTCAGAAACCATATTTATCAGACCAAGTTATTGCAGTTTATGCTATTGTGAACCAAGATATATCGCTCTTTCCCTCAAACCTTTATTACTTACTCACTTCAATCTAGTGTACTTGCTGTTATCTTGAACCAAGTTTTACATCAGCAAGCCTTAAACCTATATCAGTAACCTATTTCAGAAAAGCCCATAACCACTCTTTCAATTATCACCATCAAGGCCTTTTCCTTTATAATCTCATTTATCCCATTGTGGACTATTTTACTTTCATTTACTTTATATCAAATTCAATTACTTTCACCAATTCAATTTTAAAGTTATATTGAAATATACAAGTTATGTATACCATTTAATTACTCAATTTCTGTTACACATACTTTTACTTACTCAATTATGCGAGTAAGGATCATTTACTTACTACACATACTTACAATGACATTTATGAAATAGAGTTGAGGCCTAGTTATCGTTCCCCATTATGCATAAGTGTTATCAAGTCGAAACATATTTATCAAGTCAAATGATATTTATGAAACAACTGATTTGTATCAAGTCAGATGATGTTTTTAAAAGCTCAAGGTACGTCCATTGTTTGTATCTTTAGAAAGCGAATCATGTTTATCAAGTTACAACTCTTAATGAGTTTATCAATGAATCAGTTTATACAGTAATTTGCCATTTAACTTGTAACCCCGTCAGTTATCATCTACAGGGCATCAGCGCATCATTTACCCGCGTGGCTTTAGGCTACCCCTTGATCGGATTAGTAGGTGTACACCTATGTATAGATCATATCAGTGCAAGGGTTCACATCCAGATAATAATGAGCAATTCAATTTCATATTACTTTCATTTTCATTGTTATTGCCAACTAAATAAATTGCAAAGACGGGTACCCATCAACAGTGTTTTTATACTCATTGTACAATACAGGGATGTATGTACTGACTTTTTGCTCATATTTTCAAATTGTTTTCATGTTTTCCATTTTAGGTGATAAAGTATCGCATGTTCCTCCATTAGCAAGCCCCTTTGGAACTCGTCAGTTGCTCACAATGGATTCAGCATAGCATGAATATTGTAACCAACCTTAGGGTCAAGTACTTGTGTGGGATGGAATGTGAGTTAGTACATGGTATGGTTAAACTATTATGGACTTTGGTCTTAATGTGTTTCAGTTTAATAGATTTTGTGATTGTATGCACGAGTTGCAAGATTTAATGGTTTCAGTGAGCCTTATCTTTATCAGGACGGTGGTAGCACCTTCGTTTACTGAGTCTTCTACTGTAATTATCAGTAATCATATCATTAGTATTTTGGGGGCGTTACAGAAGCCCCTGGACATGAATGATGCAAAATAGTTCCATTTTCGGTAAGAAATTTCATAAAGCTTTTCCCCCTATATTCTTGTGCATGATTTGAACAAAAAATTTTGATTTTCTTGGAAAATTGAGTTGAAACCATTACAGCAAAGCTACAGTAAATCTGAGACAGACCGATTTTTCATGAGGTAAATCCAAGTATACTGGGAGAAATCATCAACAAATATCACAAAGTAACGTGGCCCTTCCATTGTAGGGTTAGGAGATGGACCCCAAATATCCGAATGAATAAGATCGAAAGGAGCTTTGGCAGTTGAATCACTATTATTAAAGGGCAAAGCATGATATTTTGCCAGCTGACAAGCTTGGCAATTATTTTGACTAACATCAACTTGACCTAAAACACCACTAGAAATCAATGAATGCAAGCAGGAAATAGACACATGACCAAGTCTAGAGTGCCACAAGGCTTGCGGTACAGTAGCAGCACAACAAGCAACTAGTATAGATGCAACTTCAAGAAACAACAACAACAGCTCTCAATGTGGGTCTCACTTTCATAGGGTCTAGGGAAGACTTTCTTGAAGATGGAAGTTCAAGAAAGTCAACTTCAAATAAACGACCCACTCTACGACCGGTTCCAATGATCTTCATTGTTTGTGGATCCTTTACAATGCAACCATGATCTAAAAATTTCACCTTATACCTAAGTTCACATAATTGACCAACAGATATAAGATTAAATGTGAGTTGAGGAACCAAAAAAAACATCGGGCAGAGATAAGCTTGGCATTGATATAGCACCAGTATGACTAACATGCAATTTTGAGTTATCAATAGTGTGAATGGCATAAGCTCTTCTAGGAGTGGTTTTTGAGACAAAACAACTAGACTATGCTATCATATGGTTACAATAGTGAGAGTTAAAGAACCATGAATGTGAAATGACTGGGGTGACCGAGAGAGTTGAATAGGGATTATCTTTATCCTAAGCATGAAATGTAGCCTTTAATCATATTAAAAACCAACTGATGAACATAATATCGACATGACAAAACACTAAAAAAAAAGAGAAAAACTAATGAAGAGATTAAAAACGGAAAGAGAAACTTAGTTTTAGTGAAAAAAAAAGCTCAAACAATCTTAAAATCCAGTGCTTGCAAATTACAAACGCAATCTTTACTTTTTCTCTCTAAACTAAACCCTAATTTTTACCAAGATGGGAAGGTTTCCCAAAATAAATTCGAAAGGGAGCATTTATAGGCCATCAAAAATTTGGTTGATAAGGATTACCTTGTAGAAAATGTGGGGAAATGGCTACAAGGGCTTAAAAAATTGCATTTTACATGACCGTGCTACCCTTTGGAAAATGCTCCTAGCTTCTCTTTTACATTGCTCCTCCTCAGCCTCATTCAAACTCCATTCATTCATAATTTATACGAAACTACATAAATCATTATAAAAATCCACAAACAATGATTGTTGAGAACAAAAGTTAAGTGATCGGGAACAAAAACTACTTTTAGACTTAACAAATAACCCCACAGCTATCTTTTGTGCTTCCTTAAGTAAATCCAAACTAGCTACTTAGCTGACTTTTTGAAGAGGTAATGATTGCATTTAACATATATGACCTGCACTTTGAAATCCTAGGCTCCCGCTATTGACAAAGGGCGATCTCGTAAGAGTTTGTGGATCGAACATGCACCCATAGAATGTTTGAAAATTAGGGGAAAACTTTTTAGAGTTTTTGAAAACCTAAGTACTAGGCTATATACATGTCGAGTGGACAATCAAGAGACGCTTGACTTATAAATGCACCCCTGAGTCTTATTTTTCACCCTATATAATACCATGACACGATATGTATACTTGGGTACTCTATGCAATGAATGTATCAGCCCCCTAAACATTGGATCCCTAAAATTGGCACGACTGCCACTGCTTACATAGCCAACTTCCTTATTATGATTTTTCCTCTCTCTTTTCTTTTTTCTAATTTTTTTAATCCTAGGAATTCTAGTATTTCCTATTAACAAGGCTTCAAAAGGGGTACTCTTTAGGTACTTATCGAGTAATCAGTTCCTTAAAAGCTTAGTTGTCATTTCTTAACTCTGTTGTTTTAACCTAATTACATATATATCATCCACTCTTAGTTTAGATAAAGCAATATCTTTAGTTTTAGCTTTAGAAATAATACATTGAGAGAGATCAAATGTGACTCTATTCCCTTTATCATGCAATTGAGATATATATGCTAAGAAAGTTGAATTTTAAACTATGAACTACAAAAACGTACTTAACATAAGAGTCAATATTTCTAACTCCAATGATCTATTCTTTGCCTACAAAGGTCACATTGTCTTAGTTGTCCTACTTCATTGTAGTGAACACTAAAGCACCTCCAATCATGCGCATTGAACATCAGTTATCTAGGTACAGCATACCAATGCCTTACTTTAAGTGAACTTGCAGACAAACAACAAACCTTTGTACTACCGTTGATCACAAACTTAGGAAAAAAGTTAGTCAACATGTTTGACTGACTTTGGGATAGAGACTTCTATGGACCTTCAAATACCCAAGATTGCCCTTTCTATATTTATGGTTAGAGTGATTTCGATATCCTTTTCTCATTTTTAGACAGTTAGAGTATCTCTAAACTACATTTCTAGGTTCTTTAATGTTACTTTGACTTCCACTGTATCATGTTTTATTGGCAAAGAAGTTCTTATAGGAGTTCTTGCTATTACTAGAATTGTTTCCAAGGCCTTCTCTTTTATAGGAAACAAACTAAATCTAAACATCTATCCAAATTCCCCTTTTTGTTATTAAATTTTAAAAGATATAGGTGATGATTTTCACATTGCTCTTTTAGATCAGCTACCTCTTTCTCATATTATTTGAGTTGTGAGTAAAAATCATTCGAAAGTTGAAAACAATAATGATTTTTCCCTTTAAATGTTATTTTTCTTAGTTCAAAGATCTAACCTCATCTTTGACAGACTTGATTTTTGATAGATGCTCATTTTTGGTGCTTATCTCATGCCTAATAATTTCTACTAAGTCTTTTTTTTGGAGAGCATTAAAAGTTGTTCTTATACCTCATTGGAGTTGTTCACTTCATTTATTTTAGTGTTTATAAATTTGCCACATTATCTTCTTCGCTTTTACTGCCACTAGAGTCACTGATGCTTCGTACAACTTTCATAGCCTTCTGGTCTTTTGCCTTAAACCTTTTCTTTCATCCTTTTGCTTTTTTAAAAGGAAAGGTAGTCTCTATCCATATAAAATGAGACACTTAGCATTAAAGATTTAATAAAGAAGATGTGTTACTTTGTGCTTGGAAAAGACCTTTTGTGGAACTTCACAATGTCAAATGTTTTCTTGTTCAACAACTTCTAGAAGCCTTTAGTTAGCATTGTCAATGTTTCTTCATTACCATCATCACTGTAATCATCATTTTAAGGTTTACTGACTTCGCTTAGTGCTTTCAAGGCTATACGTTTTTCATATGATTTTTTACTTTTTTTCTTAAAGAAAATCACATGGATTAAATGTTTTCCCACTAGATAACTCAGCATTAAAGTCTTTATGTCTTGAGCCTCTCATATGGCAATGACCTCCAGTCCCCAGTTGTTTCTTGCAAGACATGAATGAAACCTCCTTACTATTTCTTCACTTGAGTACACCTTACACGAAGGACTTGAGATTGTTTATAATTTTAGGTAACTTGACATGCATGTCCTTGACACCCTAACTTCGTAGCACATTAAATAATTCATACTAGTGGATATAGAGGTTGATTTGGATTCTATAATTTAGCCAATTCTTTCATAGGTGTTCACTAAGGTGTCTAATGCTTGCTAGGCTATATAGTAGAAACTCAGTAAATTCATTACAGAATAAAGTACATTATAAGATATCCAATGCCTGGTAATTCTCAGAAGTCCTTCAATACTTCTGTGTATATTAATGAATGGCTTCTCATGCTCTTTGGTTCCAACTATCTAAGTTGTTTTGATTGGCCCATTCAGATAATATTCTTTGGCTCATAGTCACTATCTAGGAGGACAAAACTTGATTAATTTCTTCCAATGGTCAAAGTTAGTACCACAGAACAAGGGTAATTCTAATAAAGGAGTGACCCTGATTAATGTTGGCATTTCCTCTATAAGCCGTAATCTTTACTCATTTTGACAATCAGGTCAAGCACGAGATGAGACTATCATTGATACCAATTGTTGGTCCCAAAGTAGTGGACAGTTACCCTATAGTGAGTTCAATAGGGTGATGGATAAAAGTTGTAAATGAAAAGTTAGACATTGAACATGATAGAGAAGTGCATATTGGAGACACTAAGAACAAAGAGCCAGAGACTTTGGGAAGAAGCGCGAGATTCTAAAGTAATGTACATAGGAATCATTCATGAATTTAACCCACCCGATATGGCTATGTCTCTATCCAAGGCTCCCCTTTAGGATTTCAACTGCTTATATTAATTTAGCCTTGATTTGCCTCATGTCAAAGCCTTACTAACATCTTGAATACACACATCTAATGTCTTTCTAACATAACCTCCACCTAAAGTATATCTTAGGCTTCATAACACACAAATTATGAGTGACTAGCATATAAGAAAGTTCCTTTAGCTTTCTTGCCTCCCAAGATTTACAAGGATTACAATTAAATTTATAGCATTACAAGAGTACAATGAGAACACGTAGCATAATGTGCTTATCTACTGTATCCTTGAATCTTTGACTTGATCCTCTATTTATTGGTTTCTTACTTCAGGAGGATGACTGCTATTAAAGTACTACCATCAAGAAGAGATAAAAGTTTGTTTTGATCTTTATCTTCTAAGGCAATGTTTTGGTCAGAGTCCTTGACTATTATCTTATAGCCTCTGCAAATCTCCTTATTACCTTAGAAATGCTCTATTTAGGTTTTGACTTCATCTCTAGAGGTTGGCTTCAGCGAGCATTTAATACCGTAGTTGTTGGTTTCTATTTCGGTAGAGGTAAATTAAACTCTTTCATAGTTGTCTAGAGGTTGTTTCTTACCTTTTAATTACAACCAAATGGCTAAAACAATACAAATAAAATCTACACCCTAGCTTTTGTGCACGTAGTTCAAATAAAGCCTCATAAATAGTTGACGCTAAGAGGTTTTTACTTGAGTTTTGATTTTTTTCCCCATCACTGATAATGAAAGGCTAAAATAGTAAAAATAAGTCTTACTGATAGTAAAAGGTTATGATGTCAAACAAAAGGTAGCCAAGCACATTGACAAGGCAATTGGCACAAGTAAGCAATTCCTTTAGGACCATATCTTACCTAATTGGCCCCATTTACATTAATAAATTTGGGCAAATAATTTGCACAAGCCTACTCCTTCGACCCAACAATGACAACTTTCATCTGCGAATGCCCATCACATGAAAGAATCAAATGCAAATTTCACTCCACAGTCAAGTTTAATGCCTTATTTTTGCATGCTGCTTTGAATCTCTTGCTATTTTCTCACTTAAAGCATACCTTACTGAGGCAGTTTCATTCACATAATAAATTAGGGCCAAATAATTTGTACATGGTTACTTCATCTACAAAATGGTGACTACTCGCATCTCCACACTGCCTATCGCATACAAAAATAAACTGTAAGATTCACTCTATAGTCAAGTTTGATGTCCTACTTTTGTATATTGCATTGAATCTCTTGCCATGTTTTTACTTGAATCTAGTATTTCTCGAGTTGGTCATCTTATGTAGGCAAAATCAAATGGCATATTGCTTTGGATATCTACGTCTCTGTAGCTGAGCGATGCTCTCACTAAAAGCTATATCCTAAGCTTTTGTTTTTTGAGAACTTTTCTTTGCTAAAAATGTCTAATTTGCACATTTTCATTTTGACTCAACAATTGATGTTAGATTAGGTTTTTGTTTTCCTATATTATGGCTAACAGACAAGTTGTTCAAGATGCATGTAAAATTTAATTCCGAGAAGTGGTAAGCTAATTTTCACAATTTCTTAATACCACGTTGATTCCCCATATATAGTTGTTGTTGTTGTTGTTGTTAATGTCCTTATCTATTGTCAATGAAAAATTTGTTAGTCCCACTGGTCAACGGTAGATAACTCTAGGAAGGGCGTGAATAGGGCACTTATAAAACTTTAAAATATGAAAACTTTTTACTTGTAGCTAGAATATGCTAAATAAGATCAAGAAAGATCTTAGGTTTTCCAGCTAAGTGTTATCTGGGACTATGATATATAAGTGACTGGAAGACAAGTGTAATAATGCAAAAAGGTAAAGAAATGAGATGCAAGATTTTTTTGGCGAGGTTCACGTGGCTCAATTTTGGGATTTATCCACACTTCCCTTTTTGACTTTAGGATTTAATCAATTTACTATCTTTCCAAGATAGATTTTGCAAGAGCCCCTAACTCCCTGCGCACAAGTGCATTTTTCACTGAACTCTCACAAGCTCTTCTTCCAAAATTTTAGTGCTGCTCTCAGAAGAACACTACACAACAAGAGTCTCACTGCTCCTTTTTGTCTAAATAGTTCAAGCAGAGCACTCTATAATAACACTATACACACTCGTCAAGAGTATCCTTAGTCGTTGCCCATACATAAAGTTTTCTTCAGAGCTCTCTAGCCAGCTCTACCACTAGGGTTCACTTTCACTTTATGTATAAAACAAATTGAAATTGAAGTAATGAAAAAAAATCAAAAAAATGGAGAAAAATATGATGAAAAATGCTAAATTAAGAGTTCGAGCTCAGCCTCCACTTGACTTAGCCCATGTTTAGACAAAGCCTAGCACGAAAAAGATGAAAAAAAGGAAAAATAAATTAAAACCAAAATAATTCCCAGTCACTCCGCATAATCCTCACGTGACATACTCTAACCCCCTTTCTTACTCTCTTTTTCTTCACAACCCGAAGCCATGATTCTTGTCTTCTTCCTCAGTTCAACTCCACCATCTCCAATATTCTCGCAGCATCAGCCTTAACACCATCACTAGCAGTGGTCCTCGTCATCATTTCTTCAATCTCTTACTGCCGAATCCTGCCAATTCAATGCCAGCACAACACCACTCATGTTCATCTCTACCGTCCACATCATCCCTCAAATTGACAATTATGGAGAAGGGGGAAGGAGCTTTAAGAGGGAAGCAATAGCACAATTGAAGGTAGCGAGGATTTTAGGTTGTGTTATTTTTGAGTTTCAAAAATTCTAAGGACTTAATCTAAGGTTTTTATTTTTGTTTTTGACTGTTTTAATTTCAATTTTAGATCTATTTTCTAGTTTGCAGTTTCATGTAATTAAAGCTTAGTTTGTTAATTGGGAGTCGAGAATGATGATTCTTAGCATGCTATTCAACTAATTTTGGGTTTTGTTTTTGATAAATTGCATATTCGTTTGCTCTGTCTCTCCTCTGTTCTCAATTGCTCTGCTTCTCTTATATTTGCTCAGTTATGGTTTCTCATCCTTGCGTATAGTGATGAGTGCTCCGGGTTGGGTCGTGTTGAAACCAAGTTCAATTGCTTGAGAGGGATGGCTTTATAATTTTGAAAGTTTGCCTAGTTCTTAGTTTTGGGTTTAACTCATCCACTCCCTTACCTATTTTGCCCCATTCGATTGAGGGTCTTGCTCCAGCTTACGGCTACCATTAATGGAGGGCGAGAAAGGAGTTGGGTCAAGCTTCCATAGCTGGGACACCCCTGTTTGCACCTTCTTATCACTGCCTTCTCTTTTTGTTGCTCTTCTGTTTTGTGATTTCAGTGTTGAGTGTTCTCAATTTCTAGGTTAATGCCTATGTCCTCCATTGATGGGTATGACCATGGGCTAAACTTTGGTTATGAAGTTCATGGCTATCGCTGCCTTCTCACCTCTCCCTTTTAATAATCATAGTATTGGTATGAAGTATTTTCAGTGTATGCTTGAGATTTGAGTTATTTGGTTCTCGGGTTTTTAGCCATGTGTTTCAATCTTCTAGGTGTTTAGCCTCTAATAATGGAGGTTTGAGCTGCTGTGAGTCTAGTGAGCTGGGATGTTGGAGAAAATTGTAAAGTGAGCAAGAGTCCCGCATTGAAAGATTAAGAGGCCTTGAACATGCTTATAAGCTTGTGAGTTACTCCACCCATTGTCAATTGGTTTTGGGATGGAACCTCTCATTACTTGTATGCAGTGTTCAATGGATTAAGGCTTGATTTATGAAAAATTTAACACCCTTGTTTCCTCCTTCGTCTCATCTCTCTTTCTACTTCTAGGTATGGTTTCTACCTTTCTGGGTTTTGATGTTACGTTGGAAGTGTTTGGTGTTCTTCAATTTTAGCTTGGAAGATGTTAGTCTGGGATTCATTTGGTGAGCTTGGCTTATGCAAGTAATATGGCAAATCTAACCAACTTGGATTGTTTTTTGTTGAGAATATTTCATTGTTTTCTATCTCTCATTCCTCAAATTTCTGTGCATAGTTTAGGAATATTAAATTCTCATAGTGGCTTGATTAATTTTATTTCTCTTTTCTTTTTTTTCTTTTGTTTAGATAATATAATGACTTATATTTGATTTTGTTATTTAATCTTAAAAGTTAGTTGCATCTTTTAGTTGCATCTTATGAAACCATGTGTGTTGCTCGTGATGATTTAGGGCCTGTTTTCTTCGCCTTATTTTGACTGAACTTATTCTGAACTGAACTTATCTGAACTTATTTTGAACTTTATTTGGAAAAACTATCTGAACTTACTTGCTGAACTTATTGTCAACTTAACTTTTATTTTCAACTTTTATTTGGTGAATAATTATAATTTATTTAATTGTTATTATTTTTGTTAAGTATGATTGTTGTTGTTGTTGTTGTTGTTGTTGCTACTGCTGCTGTTGTTGTTGTTATTATTATTATTATCATCATCATCATCATTATTAGTGAATGTTCTTTTTTTTAGAAGGTTATTATTTTGTTGTGTGGTTGTTGTTGCATTGTACGGTGGGTAAAAATTTAAAAAGTCCAACAACTATCATAGTGGGTTGTGTATCCAAAGAAGGTAATGACATAACATAAAGTGGAAGCTAAAATAAAAATGAAAGAGTCGACAATTAGCATTCATGTGCATAGACAATTAGCATCCAATTGTTGGACAATTTCTAATAGTTCTAAACATTAATTCGTAAATTATTTTTACTACATATACAAATGTACATTTTCGAACAATTGTTCACAAAATAATACATCTTACAAAAAACTACACGTTTTAAAATTAAGCATTTGGTGCAAACCCATTCGCCCACTTCAAAATTTTTATTGATGTAAACAACATAAAATTTCAGTTAGAAATGTGAATGATTAATGTTACAATATGTGATTAATTGTTTAATTATTTTCTAAAGTTTTGATGAATTCTGAACTTATTTACTAAACTCATTGTCAACTTATTCTGAATTTATTAATAAAACTGATTCTGAATTGAATTTATCTAAACTTATTCTTCTAAAAATAAGTCGAAGAGAACAGGCCCTTTGATTAGCTTCTCTGGTAATTTATATTTTTAGTTGATTATTATTTTAGTTAGCTTAAAATGGATGGGATTAGTAGTTTGTGACTGCAATTTCATCCCCGTCCCTGAGGAGATGACCCTCACGTACCACGGCGAAAGTTATGCGCTTGCGACATTTAAATTTCCATTTGAAAATCTCATGCACTTTTGTGACACTATTGTCGGGTACGACGGCATAAGATTAGGCCACGTTTTATTTTTCTTCGCTACTTTCTTATTAGTTGTATATATTTTGTTGTGTGTTGTTATTTGTAGCGACTTGGTTTAGTTTATTTCTTGAAAAAAATCCCAAAAAAGGCCGAAAAATTTAAAAATTAATTCAAAAATTTGAAAATCCCCAAAAATTGAAAAACTTGAAGAAACTTTAAAAAACAAATGGCAATTTTCTATTTCCCTCAATATGGACATGAAGTATTTTGGCGATACTTGAGTAGATTGAATGCCGTTCACGATCAATGTGTTGATCGATATTTTGATAAATTGGAAATTCGCCAAGTGATTTTTGAGGTTTGAATATGAATATTGGAGTCATGTTGAGCCTATGTACAATGGGGGTTTCGGATGTTTGTTTACTAAGATTCCGGATGAAATTTGAGATTTCTTTAAATATTTGGCTCATAATACTTGGGAGAATAACAATGCTAGAGGGACCATTAGTCACCCCATCCTTGACCCTTATGTGATGCGTGTTACACTTTTGGATGAGAGTCAGTTTGGGGATATATCTTATGAGCACCTTCATGCTCCTTATGCTCTAGTTTCATGTGATTATTGTGATTCCTTTGATCATGATGTTGATTTTTATCCACTCTTGGTAGATCACATCGATTAGAGGCATTAGCTATTTCTAATAGGGAGCTTAACTTGCATAATTTACTCAAGACCGACCCTGGTTTAGGCTCTCCTACAACTAAGGTCGGGTCTTGTGAGTACTTTGATGTTAGGGGTAAGGCACTAATTCCTTTAGGGATGATTTTTACGATGATACACATTGTGATGAGCTCGAGGAAGCGAGTGATCCTTCATTTTCTTTAGCAGTTGTATCCTTCCTAGAGTTTAGCACAGTTAGTGACATCCTTGAGGGTCGTCTGACCATTCTTGGTTCATCTCTTCCTTTGGCTCCCTTAGGAGAGCACGAGGAGGGAGATAGACTTAAGACTGATACTAGTTCTGATTATCAATGTGGCATATTTGTTGAGTCAAAGGATATATTTCCTGAGGAGCATTCATTTGATGGGCCTTCTGTTGCGGAGTTCAATGAGGTTACACTTCATATGGAGCTTAATGATCCTGTGTATGTTGAGACTGCCTTTTACTTAGCTCATACCCTCCCATTTCACCCTTTTCTTCTTCCTTCCCTATTCTTCACCTTTCTTCAGACCTTATCCAGTCTACTTTTGTAGAGTCTGAGATTTTTGTGCCTGGCAGTCATTGTTTAAATCAGATTATTGGTGACATTGGCATAGAGGGACTTGAGGATCATATTAAGGTGAAGGACTTCACTTTAGGACATCTTATGGGCATTGACTTTCATGTTACATTTGATTGGCTTTGCCTAAGTCCTCTTTCCTCTCGTCATAGGGATGTTAGGATTCACTTTAGACATTCAGACCACTCTAGATGTTCTACACATTCATATCATCATATCATTGTTAGACTGTTGACATGTGTTTCTGATTTTATACATACACATTTCTCTTTTGATTGAGCTGAGAGATTTGAGAAGCTCAAGAGCGCCTTAAGTTGCATTCCACTTATGCACTACGTATAGGTTTCACCTCCTATTTCTTACTACTTCCATTTCTCTAAGGATTGTTCCTGGCTCTTTGACAAGTTGCTTTGAGCTTTGGTGGCTTTCGATATGAGTAACAGCTTGTGAGATGAGATGCAGTGACTGATGCTCTATGAACCTCATCGACAACATCTAAGTAAAGCATTAATTTGGGTACATTCAGTGCCCCACCTGGTATGACTATTCTGCCCCTTCCCTATTCTCCTTTTTTCTTTTATTTTCTTTCTTTCTTTTTGCACATCATTGTGGACATTTAGGATTGTGATTGATGAGCGATCAATTCTTGAGGCGAAATTTGGGATTTGTTGAGCTGAGCTGGCTATGATCACCCTTGTTTATTTTATGTGTTTGTTATTGGTGGTGTATTTGGTTTCTGAATATGTGTTAGTCTTTTGGTTTCTGGTTTTGTTATTGTTCAATTTTTCTTTAGTAAACCCTTGTTTAGGGTGTTTTTGTCTTTGTTTTGTTTTGTAAATGTGCATTAGTGTTTCCTTTGTTTTTATTTTGGTAGTTTGGTTTTGTTTTTGTTTTTGCTTTGTTTTGTGTTTTAGTGGCATAGTTTGTGCATACTTGTAAGTTTGTGTTGATTTTGCAATTGTGTTTCCTATGTGCTTGCTTTTTGGCGCCTTAGTTCCCACAATAAGGACATTATCGAGTTTTGGTGTGGGGGTGAGGTCTCTATTTGTATGTATTTTTGGAAAATGTCGAAAGTCTTACAAAGATGTTTGTTTTTCTTTGAGGAATTGTGTGCTTTCTTAGGTGATTGTGATTTCATGTTGCTAGGATATTGAGTTATATACAAATAGAGTTTGCTTAATGAGATATCTAGTTGAGGATGTAGCTGCGATTTTTCATAATAATCCCATCTCATATGTATGATCTTGTGCTTATCTTACTCACTTTACCATTAATTCTTCAGGTCTTCTTGTTAAATTCGCATGTGAACTCTTTGTTTATCGAAATTGCCTGTTAAGCTCTTGGAAAATGCAAGAAAAAAAAAGGACAAAAAGGAGAAAGCGGAAAATTTTGAATAAAAACTTAGGCACCAATGTTCAAAGCCACAATTTTTATTTCATGTCTTTAATTGGCTTGAACATGTGCTATTTCACTTGATTACACATCTATTTGGGCAATGAAATAAATGCTTTGCACATTCTAATAAAATTCTTTTTTAAGGAAGGTGCAAATATCTTAAGTGAAGTGGGTTTAGGGTGTACATTTTTATTCTTGAAAAAAGGAAAAAAATGTGAAACATGGAGCAAAGAAGGCAATTGGGCAAGGCAATGGCAATTGATGCACATTCTATTTATATATAATTTGGTGACTTGGCTACTTGGGTGATGCAATTACCTAAGTTGCGTACATAGCTTCCTCATTTCTTGTATATTAATCATGTTTTGCAAAACTAGAAAGATTTTTCTTTATTTTTAAAAAGGTTTTAGTGGTTATTTGACTTGAAAACCCTCATGAGATGTCACTCATCCACTTGGGAAACCAAGGGGTTTAAAGGACTTATTGCACACACTAAGTGCAACTATGATTCCTACGAAAGTGAGTTAGGATTTTCGTTTTCCTATTTTTCATTTCCTTTTAGTTAATTTGGTTTGTTTTAGTTGAGGACAAGTAAAATCTAGGTGTGGCGGTATTTGGCACACTAAAATATGATTTTTTTTACGATACCTTTAGACCTAATTTGTGCTCAAATTAATTAGTATATCTAGAGTTCTTTTGAATTTATTTCATTTTTGTAGGCCATGAAAAATAAGAAAAATGGGAAAAAAAATGATGAAAAATGCTGAATTGAGAGTTCAGGCTCAGCTTCTACTTAACTTTGCGCATGATCAATCAAAGCCCACGCCAAAAAGACGAAAAAGGAAAAAATAAATTGAAACTTAAATAATTGCCAGCCCCCCTCGTGCTCCTCATGTGACAGACTCTACCCTCCCTTTCTTACTCTTTCTCTTTCTTCACAACCCGATACCACGATGGAACTTCCCCCCCATCTCCTTGTCTTCTTCCTTAGTTCAACTCCACCATCTCCACCATCCTCGCAACACTAGCCACAACACCATCACCAACACTCATCTGCATCATCATTTCTCAAACCTCTTGCCATCGAATCCCTGCCAGTTCGATGCCAGCATAGCATCACTCTTGTTCATCTACACCATCCGTATCACCCCTCAAAACGAGGGTTATAGAGAGGAGGGAAGGAGCTTAAGAAGGGAAGCAACGGTGCAATCAAAGGTTGTAGGGGTTTTAGGTAGTCTTATTTTTCGGTTTCAGCAATTCTAGGTACTTAACCTAGGATTTTTATTTTCGTTTTTACCTATTTTAATTTTGATTTTAGATATATTTTCTAGTTTGCAATTCCATGCAATTAAAGCTTGATTTATTAATTTAAAGTCAAGAATGATGATTTTTAGCGTGTTATTCAACTACTTTTGGGTTTTGTTTTTGATAAAGTGCATCTTCGAATGCTCCATGTCTCCTCTGTTTTCGATTGCTCTGCTTTTGCTCTATTTGCTCAATGATGGTTTCTCATCCTTGTGTATAGTGATTAGTGTTCTGGGTTGTGCCGTGTTGAACCAAACTTCAATTGGTGGAGAGGGAATTAGCTTTGTAATTTTAGAAGTCTTCCTAGTCTATGGTTTTGGTTTAACTCATCCGCTCCTTTTCTTATTTTTGCCCCATTTGATTAAGGGTTTTGGTCCAATCTAGGGCTACCATTAATGGAGGGTGAGAGAGGAGCTCGGTCAAGCTTCTATAGCCAGGACGCCCTTGTTTCCTCCTTCTTCTGTCTGCCTTCTCTTTTTGTTGCTCTCCTCTTCTATGATTTCGATGTTGAGTGTTCTCAATTTTTGGGTTAATGCCTATGTCCTCCAAAGATGGGTGTGAGGAAGTTCATGGCTATCACTCCCTTTTCTTCTTCTCCCTTTTAATTTTCTTAGTCGTGGTATGAAGTATTTTAGGTGTATGCTTGAGATTTAAATTTTTTGGTTCTTGAGTTTTTAGCCAAGTGTTTTAATCTTCTAGGTGTTCAGCCTCCATTAATGGAGGCTCGAGCAGCTGAGTGTTTAGTGTGATAAGACACTTACACCCCTATTTCCTCCTTCCTCTCATCTCTCATTCTACTTCTTGGCATGGTTTCTACATTTTGGGGTTCCGATGTTATGCTACAAGTGTTTGGTGTTCTTCTATTTTAGCTTGGAAGATGTTAATCTAGGATTCATTTGCGGAGATTGGCTTGTGCATGTAATCAAGTGAACCTTTACCAACTTGGATTGTCTTTTTTATAGTTTATTTCACGGTTTTCTATGTCTCATTCCTTAAATTTTTGTGCATAGTTTAGGGATATTACATTCTAATAGTCACTTGATTAGTTCTACTTCCCTTTTCTTTGGTTTCTTGTGTTTAGATAATGTAATGAGTTGTATTTGATTTTGCTATTTTATCTTAAAAATTAGTTACGTCTTAGGAAATCATATGTTGTTAGTGATGATTTACATTACCTTTTCTGGTAGTTGATGTTTTTAGTTGATTATTGTTTTAGTTAGTTTAAGAATGGATTAGATTCGTAGTTTGTAGCTGCAATTTCATCCTTGTCTCTGTGGAGACGACCCTCAAGTACTACGGTAAAAGTCATATGCTTGCGACTATATTTTTACTTTGAAAATTTTTGTAAACTTCCAATTGAACTGTCGCGTTTGCTTTTACAGCTGCTTGAGGTCGGTTCCGTATCTTCTACGCGTCCATTATTCTGTGCTATTGTGGATGGTGAAGATTACACTGGGGATGGCGGAGATGCATGTTGAAGACGTTGTGGAACTAAGGAAAGGACTTGGCGGTGGTGATGTGCATAGAATGATGGTGTGGATGCCTGGTGCTGATGGATGATGGTGAGGATGTGGTTAAGAAGTCTGGCATGGTCTGCGTCAAAGGAGACCCGAATGGATGGGGCAAAGGTGCATTTGGTTTCGTTCAAGTGCCAAGGGAAAGAAAGAAGTAAAGGGGGAGGGGGTAGCTGACATGAGATATGTATGGGCTTGGGATTTTTTGTTTTATTTTTTCCTTTTTTTCTTCATTTTGTGCTAGGCTAAGGAGAGTGGGTAGAGGGTTTAAGGTTGCTATGGAGCTTTTCTCAAATTGAGCCCAAGGGCTTTCATTGTATCCTTTTCTGTATTTTTTTTGTTTTTTTCATGACCTGTAAATTAATAATTACTCAAATGAAAATCTAAAAACCATAATCATTTGGAGCTAAATTAAGTGTAGAAATATTGTAAAAATGTCATAATTTTGATGCAATCAAATATTCGTACAGCTATGTTTTGATCGTCATCAAGTAAAACAAACTAAATTGACTAAAAGAAATGGAAAATGAAAAAGAAAATCCCAGCTCATTTTCGAAGTGATCACATTTGCATTAAGAGTGTTCAACAAGCCTTTTAAACGCCTTGACTCCCTAAGTGGATGAGTAAGGTTTCATGAGGATTTTCAAGTAAAATATCCCAAAAATCTTTTCAAAACGGAGGAAATTTTTTTTGGTTTTTTCAAAACATGACCTTATATACAAATAATGGGAAGAATATTTACAGAACTTAGGTAATTCCATCACTCTAGTAACCAAGTTACCAAACTATATACAAATGGATAGTATAATAAAAAGATAATTTGAGCCACAAGATGCAACCCAACTTCCACTTTTCATCCCAAACATAAGGTGCAATCATATGTACACCTTGGTGGACATGCAAATGTGTGTCAATTTTTATGAATCAAATTGCTAAAGTTGACATGATCACCATTTCTTTATCTAATTTGACTTATTTGTTCTCCTTCACCCCCTTTTTTCAAGATTAAGAATGCATACACCTTAAGCCCACTTGACTTACATATATTTAGGCCTTCTTTAAATAGGGTTTTATTAGATTGTGTAAAGCACGTCGTTCATTGCCTAAATAGATGTGTAGTCAAGTAAAACAACACATATTCGAGTCAAGTAAAACAACACATAAAGACATTTGCTTTTTCTTTTTTTTTTGGGGCTTTTTTAAGAGCTTAGAAGGTTACTTCGGTAAGTAAAAAGTTCATATGCCAATTTAATAACAAGATCCAAAGAATTGAAGGTAAAGTGAGCAAGGTACAGACAAAATCATGCATATGAGATGAAGTCATTATGATAAACTAATCTCCACATCCTTAACTAAACATCTCATCTTGTAAACTCTATCGATATATAACTCAATGAGCTAGCAACATATGATCACAATCACCTAAGAAAGAACACAAATCCCTAAAGAAAAATAAAAATATTCTTCAAATTTTCAAAATTTTTGAAAAATATATGCAAGTGAGCACCTTACCCCCAAACCCAAACTCCACAATGTCCTCATGGTAGGAACTAAGGATCGAAAAATTAATCACTTAAGCAATCCAATCACAAGCGTAACATAAATCAACAAGTATATACAAACCTATGGCACGGCCAAATAAAACATAAGGCAAACCAAAAACGAAATACACACAAAAACAAAACCACCAAAGAAAAAACAAACAGAACCAAAGAAAACACTAACACATTACAAAACAAAAGCACACCACCAATTAAAAAAAACACACAAAACAATCAAGGGTAATCGTATCCAACTCGGCTCAACAAATTCCAAATTTCACCTCAAAATCGAGCATTCACGTAATAAAAATCCTAAATATCCACAAATATATACAAAAATAAGGAAAGAAAAGAAAAGAAAAAGAAAATTAAGGGGTAGGATGGTCATACTAGGTTGGATACTAAATGCACCCAAACTATGCCTCACTCAAATGGTGTCGAGGAGTTCTACAGAGCATCAGCCACTCTATCTAAGCTTACAAATTGCTACTCCTATCCAAAGCCAACAAGGCTCGCAACAACTTGTCAAATAATTGGGAACAATCCTCATATACATTAAAGTGGTGAGAATCAAGAGGTGCACCCTAAATATAGCACATAAGTGGAATGGAACTCAAGGCTCTCGTGACCTAATCAAAGGTCTTAGCCCAATCAAAAGAGAGATGTGGATATGTAAAATCAGAGACACAAGTCAATGGTTTAATAATGATAGGACCATATGAATGCATAAACCATCTAAAGTGGTCTGAATGTCCAAAATGAAGCCTAACATCTTTAAGAGGGGATGGGAAAGGACCGAGGCAAAGCCAATCAAATGAATATGTAAACCACTTCCCGTAGGATGGCTTAAAGTCGAGTCCTCTACTTGAATGTGATCCCCAGGTTTCTCTATATCAATGTCATCAAGAATCTAAGCTAAACAATGATTACAGACATAAAAATTTCAGACTCTACAAAAGTATACTTAGGAGAGTCTAAAGAAGGGTGAGATATGTGAAGGGAAGAATAGGGTGAAATGTAAGCGGTGGGAGCTAAGTCAGGGGAAGACTCAACACGAATGGGACCAAGCTCCATAGGAGGTGTAACCTTGCTAAACTCTATAACATAGGGCTCCTTAAGTGAATGCTCCTTAGAAAAGGTATCCTCAAACTCAACAAATATGCCACACTAATCATCAGAGCTGGCATCAGTCTCAAATCTATCTCCCTCATCGGGCTCTCCTAAAAGAGCCAAAAGAAGAGGCAAATCATGAATGATCAGACTATCTTTAAAGGTGTTACTAACTGTGCTACACTCTGGGAGTGTGCAACTGCTAATAGAGATGAGGAATGACTCACTTTCTCAAAGTCATCCAAATATGTATCATCATGAAAATCATACCTCAAAGAAATAGTTGACTTACTCCTAACGTCAAAGTCCTTATAAGATCAGACCTTAGGTGTAAGGAAGCCTTAACAAAAATTGATCTTGAGTAATTATGCCAGTAAAGCTCCCTATTAAAAGCACCAATGGCTTTAATATATGTGGTCCACCAAGTAATGGATAAGAATCAGCATCGTGATCAAAGGAATAGTAATAATCACAAGAAACAGGAGTACATGGGTATAAAGGTGCTCATAAGTTATACCCCCAAACTGACTCTCATCCAAAGGAGTAGCATACAGCACATAAGGATCGAGAATGGGGTGAGTAAAGATTCCTCCAGCATTATTATACTCCCTACTATTATGAGCTAAATATTCAAAGAAATCTCAAATTTTATTCACATTATCGCTAGCTACCGTTATGATTTAGATTATTTAAATGGGATTGTATTTAGGGGCGATGTTAGATGCTTGGTATTAGGTCCAAATCGGGCTAAATTGAGATGTATCCACCTCATCTTTTCTTGCAAGTCCCTAAACTTGTATATAATCCTTTACTCATCAGTAGCCATTGAACTTCTTATTTAGTTTTAATATGTAGCCCCAACTTTACCATTACCTTGTCAAGATCCCAACTATTACAAAGTTTGCAGATTTAATTCATCCAAGTTCTGAAATCAACTCCAAAATGACATTGAAGTAGATCCTTGCTAAGTATCTCAAAAAAATCTCAGTGTTTCCCTTCATTCTTTCCATCCCCTCATGTTACACCTCACTTATAATTGCCAACTAAGTTCAGCCTTTACTACTTACCAGACTCATCAATTCATTATTTTTAATCAACCCACAAATTCATACTAACTTAATCAATTAATCAACCTATAAATTCATACCAACTTAATCAATTAATCAACCCACAAATTCATACCAACTTATTCAATCTTTAAATTCCCTAAAATGAGTCCTTTTCCCTCCTTTCTTTATTTACTAGCACCCATAAACTCAGTCCCCCAATAGCTATGGCTACTCACACACCACACACCCACATATACATTTCATCTCCCAACTATTATTAGAGTTCACTTAAACTTCGTTAAATTAATGAAATCAAATTTGAATTTCTACTCAAACCCAAAACCTAAGCCACCATGCTCATCCTCAACCTCTAAAAATCACCAAATTTAATTTCAACATTCAAAAATCCAAGAAAACTACCAATTAACATAAACTAAGTCTAAATACATCACTTACTATAAAAATCCAATCACAAAACAAGAAAAATCAATTTGGGGAGGGGGGGTTCACTTTCTTGCCTACTTACCACACACAAGAGAGTTGCAGAGGAGGAGGTGACGGTGGCAGATGGGTAGCGATCAGTTGTTAGCGAAGTGGCGGCGAGCGACAGCTCAAGATGTCCCGTACGGCTAGGCACAAATGATGAGTCATGGCTATGTGGGAAGGGTTATGGGTAGTGGCAAGGCGTGTCGTTACAGGGGATGGGGGTTTGCGAGTTTGATTTTAATTTTTTTTTTGAATTTTGTTTTCCCTTTTTTTGTTTTATTTCTTTTATGAGTTCTAAGATAAGAGATAAATCTAGATATTTTTGTTTTTCATCCTCATAATCTTCCTTTTTCTTTTTCTCCTTTTTCCACCTAATACATATTATTGGGCTAATTTTCTTGGGTTAGAATTTGTGGATTAATTATACATCATTTAGGTGTAAAATTTGCAGTGAAGAATTATCATTCTCTATTTATTAGTCCTTGCATTCCTTTTATATACTTCATACTTTATTATTATTGTGTCATTTTGTAGGTATGTAGATTTTTTTTCCTAAAATTACCCATTTAATAACTAGGCTAATTTTAAAGCGTTCAAGTATTCTAAAATCACCCATTTAATAATTTGGCATAACGGAACTCATTTTGAGGCTACTCTACCAATTCAATCTGTTAAACTAGAAATTATGATATTTCATCCCCTTTTATTATTTAATAATGCTCAAAATAAATATTAAATTTGAATTTTAATATTGTTTTGTTCATTTTGTAGGAATTCAAAAATTAGAAAAATTAAACAAATAGCTCGAGGGTACGATCAAGTCAAAGGAGGAAAAAGGAAGAGAAGAAAGCTAGACCCAACTTCCTTGAACTCACGGCCCAACCTGAAGCCCAGCCCGGGAGCCTGCCCAGGCCACGCTGCTCCCTCCTTCAAATAAATTAGAACACTCTCTCTCGCATTCAACCAAAAGCCCGCAGCCGCTTCTTTCTCTCTCATTCCACTTCTGCTTTCTTGGCTCAACGCTCCACGTGGCCCCCTTTACCCAGACGCAACACCTACTCTCCTTACCCTTCCCAATTAGAAGGACATGTGCTGGGCACGTGCAGCCAGCCCCCCCATCTCCTCTTCTTTTTCTTCTCCCTCATCCCTTGGCACCAGGAATCCCGAAAGCTTTAGAGCAAAAGTAGAGCATGGTCACACGACCATGCATGGCACTTTGGTTTCCTCTTTCTCTCCTTATTCAATCATCAACATCCTTTTCGCGTTCTCTCTCTCTTCCTTCATTATCCATGATCATCGCTAACATCAAACCCTCGGTTATAAGGATTGATTGAAGGGCAACCAAAGAGGGCTGAAGAGGCACTGGGCAAGCTTCAAAGAGGGCCGAAAATAGAGCAATAAAAGGGGAGGTTGAAGCAGAGAGTTTGAGGGTCGCAGATTAGAGTAGCATAGAGTATAGTTTTCTAGTTTCCAATTTCTTTGTTGATTTTCATTTTCAGATCTAGTTACAGTTCACATGCTTGTGTAATTTTGATTCTTGGTTTAATTTAGTTTGAAAGAGTGGTTCAGTTTTGGTATTAAATTTGCAAACTTTGGGTAAAATTTTCGATCAAGGTTCTCTTTTGTTGCGAATTAAGGATGATTTCTCGCTAATGAATTCAACTTGGGTTGTGCTTTCCTTTGCTCTGCTCTGCCTAAATAAAGGTTTGCTTTGCTCTGTTTAATCAAGTATCTTGGCTAGAATGAATGATTATAGCAAAGTGTTGGAAGGTAGAAATTATTTGCAGTTAGGCGCTTCTTTTTTTGGCTAGTTCTTTGCAAGTTAGAGTGTGGTTCACAATTTCATGAATTAATCTCGTTTGCTTAAATCTATTAATTAATAGAATAACTGGATCTTGGAGTTCGTTAATTAGCATTTAGTTTGAATTTAGTTTAGAATGTTTGCTAACCTAAATTCACAATCCATTGATAAGGACGATACTTATAAGTGTTACAACAATAAAACCGTACACTTGCAGATCACTAATAAGTTTTTGGCGCCATTGTCGGGAATAAATTTGTGAAATTTGATTGCATCACGTCGTAGTTTAGGTATTTGAGTCGTTTGAGTCGTTTTCATTTTAGATTTATAGTCATGATTATTAGTTTTAGTTAAGTCATTTTTTCGTTTTAGTAATTTAGTTTAGTTTATTTTTGATTTTGAATTAAGTTAATATCGTGATTTTGATTTTTGATTTTTGTTAAGATTAGTTTCATTTTAATTTTTAAAGGTTATTTGTTGCTGAAAGAATAGTACTAATAACTTTGGTTTATGTGCAGCAAAAAGAGGGCAGAACTGATCTGGAAAAAATAATACGGTGCAGATTTTTCACTAGTTTTGTATTCTGTTTGAATTTTCTGGAGTGTTTGTAGTGCGATTTTTGCTGTGATGATACTTTTCCTCAATTTAGCATAAATTTTAGAGTTTGTATGAATGTTTTTGGAATGTTTTGGACTATCTAGATTTTTCTGTGAATTTTGAAATTGATAATCTGTTTACAATTTTCTGTACAGTTCGGGGATAGAAAAAATTCAAAAAAACTATATTCATGTCTGTTGTGACTATGTTGAATTTAATGTATATTTAGTTCTGATTTTAGGAGTTTTATTTTCTATTTTATTTTATTTTTAGTTTTTGTCTTGTTTTAGGTTTTCATTTTTGTGTCTGTTTAAAAGAAAAATCAAACGAAATTAGCTGCATGCTTTGTGTGTGTGCTTCTTTTCTATTTTTTTTGTATTAGGTTACTTTTTGAAGTTTGAGTCTTGTTGGTGTTTCTTTTCTTTTGGTCATATAGTTTTCTTTTTGTTAGTTTATTTTGTTAACTTGATTATTTGGATAGTCTTATCATTATTATTTTTTAAAAAGTTCTAGTCATTAGTTATAGTTAGTTGTCTTAGAGTCATTGTTTTTTTCCCTTTACTTTTTTCTTTTAATAAAAAAGAAAAACCTTAAGAAAGAAAAAATTTTGAAAATCCTAAAAAAATTGAAAAAATATTCAAATTGAAAAAAAAGAAATTCAAGAATGCTAACTTTTAATTTCCCACAATTCGAGCATGAACCTTTCTGGAGTTATTTATCGCGACTTAATAATTATCGTGCTCAATTGAATTAAAATTTTCAAAAATGAAAAATTTGTGAGGTCATTGCTATGGTTCTAAATGCTGCATCTTGAGGTTATATTAAGTCTATGTGCCTTAGAGGTTTATTAGGATTATTATCGAGAACATAAGATGAGGTTTGGGATTTCTTCAAAAACTAGCTTAGGATACCTATGCGTTTGAATAAGCTAGAAATAGTTTTGGATGCCCAACTCACGGTGAGGTTGCTTTCCATGCTAATCCTTACCACCAGGATCACTATAGGAACTTCTATGACCCCTCTTACTCTTATGTGCCTTCTTTGTTGTGCGATTATTATGAGTCTTCTAATCATGATGCTTGTAATTGCCCATATCATGACTATGTTGATGCTATATGTGCAAGTGTTAAAAAGAAGATTAATGAATTGACTGTTAGAATGGTAGAGACAATGAAGGCAAGAATTGCTAAATATTCTCAATGTCGTAATCAAAGTTGGGAGAATTATAGTGAGACTGACTCTAATTTAGGATCTCTTAAACCTGAAGTTAGTATCTACGATGATTTTGAGCCCTCTTATCTTACTATGTCGATTTGCACGGCGATCTATCTTTACCTAGTCTAGAATAAGAGAGTGACACCCCTACGTCTCTATCACAAGACCTTTTCCCTACACTAGCTCACTTAAGGATGTCACTGAAGATGTCTTAGTTTTTATCGACCCACCCTCCCTTTTAATCACTCTTGTGTGTTTGAGTTGGGTGAAGACCTTGAGACCCTAGTGAGTTAGATATGAGGATCACGTTTGACATTGAGCATCGTGAGATAGATGAGTCAGAAGAAGATATTTCATAGGCGTCGTGTGAGGAGAAAATTGAACCCATTAAATTGGAATTTAATGATGACATTCTTGCTATAGAATATGAACCTTTTTCATGTGGGTTTAATGTCAATTTGGATTTGGATGTGGATCTGTCTGCTGAATATGAATCCTTTTCTTTTGACCCCATCCAAACTGATTTACTCTTTGAATCTTGCAAGTCTGAATTTGTTGAGTCTGAGACCGTTGCCACTAAGATATTTGATTTAGACCAAACTCTTGTGCCTTTTGATGTTAAAAGGCTTGTGGATCAGAACCCACTGTTTTGCCTAGACCGCTCATTCATGATAACCTAATTTCTAAGCCAATGAACCATTGGCTGGATAGTTTGAATTACATCTTCCTATTTGATGTTTGGGCCCATACATTTGATATGTTGAAGCAGGCCCCTACTTGTGCTTTATTGCCATGGTGGATGTACTCATTTGGATCCAACTCTGTGCTTTTTATTGTTTTTATGTTATTGAGAGTTAGTCTTCTGTGTTCGATAAGATGCTACGTGCTCTAATAGGTTTTGAATTACGTAGAGCTATTTCATTTGATATGGAGTAGCTGTTGCCACCTATGCCTCTATTTGAGCACATTTCTGAAGGCTATAGCTTAGGTGTAATTCAACACCTGACCTAGTATACTCATTCATCTTTTTCTTTTCTTTTTATTTTGTTTTCTTTTGTATATATTTGTTGCTTCATTTTTCTTGTTTTCTTTTTGAATTTAGAGTCATGTCCTTTTTTGTTTTTGAATTTTGTTTTTCTTTTTGTGTATTTGTTTTCCGTTTTCATTTTTAGTGTTTTCTGTTTCCTTTCACTCGCAATGAGGATATTGTGAGATTTAGGTGTGGGAGTGGGGAAACTTACAAAAAGAAAAAACTTAAAAACTGAAAAAGTTTAAGAACTTTGAAAGTCCAAAAAGATTTTTGTTTTGTTTTTGGGGAAACTTCGTACTATTCTGATCAGTTTAAATCCCCCGTGCTTTGACTTTTAACTTGTATATAATCATCATTATCTTAAGGTCTTCCATGATTATCTCTCCCACTTGCCTTTGATATGATTACTTTGGTTTTTTGTTTACATTCTTAAAAAAACAAAAGAAAAAAATGAAATGAAGAAAAGGAAAAAAAATGAAAAAACATGAAATTTGGAATGACAAGTGTCCCTTTGAGGCATGTACTACTGGCTGTTGCCCTTTGAGACAATACTGCTACTGGAAAAGCTTGCTTTCTATGTTAATGAATCAATAATGTAGTTTGTCTCAGTCAAGTGGGATTGATTTTGATTTTGGTAAACCTAAGCCCTGGGGTGATGAGGCACGTGCACATGAGCACTAGGATGGATTCAAAGTTTTGATGTATAGTTGGGTGAAAAGTTAGTGCTTTGATGTCAGCCATGGGGTAGAGAGCCTTGATGAGTACATTCTATTTATTTAAAGGCCAATATCTTTGCTACATGGGTGATTTTGTTAGTTAGAATGTGCACAGTCTTCTCCCTTGCATATTTATGTTTGCAAATCTAAACTGTTTTTCTGTTTCTATCTTTCTTTTCCTTTTTCATTTTCTTTTCTAGATTTTGTGGGTATATATTCTACAAACCCTCATAAGACCTTCCGCATCCACTAGGGGTAACCTAGGGGTTTAAAGGGCTTGTTGCACATGCTAAGTACAACTGTAATTCTTACAAAAGTGAGTTAAGATTTTATTTTCTTTTTCTAGGATATTTAGCTTTGTTTTACTAGAGGACAAGCAAAACTCAGGCATGGGGGTATCTGAATTACATAAGTAAATACACATATATAAAATACTAAATTGAAATTCAGCACCTAACTTAGTTAAATTGTAATTAAGATAATTCAAGGTATTGAGCATAATTTTAGATTCGGACCATTACACTAGCAGTGACTAGAAAGGGCCCAAATACTTGATAACTAGGTTATATAAATCCCAAGTGTTATAGAATTTTGTCTGTGGGGTTATACCCTGACATAGACCTAGTCCCTAAGTTACAATTTTTATTTGGTTTTGAGTTTTTCAACTTTAACTTTCACATATGTGGTGCTATGCCCAAACAAAATCGTAAATCTTAATATGTTCTTCGCTAGTGCTTAGACTCTTATCAACAACTTCAAGATTGCTATCCCTACTCCCTAGTCCCTGCTCATATAAGGCACATGTGTGGAAGGAGGTTGACCAGACACCACTTCATAGGGAGTAGTGTCTACAGTTAAATGCCAACTAAAGTTATACCACCAGTCACTATATAACCTCAGTTTGACCAAATGTTTATAGATGATAAGAACTTGACATACACTCTAACGTGAAAAAGTTCATTACAAAATTAGCTCAGGAATACATTATCTATATCAGTCACTATTGTTTTTAGAAGACCGTGTAACTTCTAAATGCGCTCAATGTGTACCTAAGTGACAATTGCTATAGTAAAAGTAGGTGCTAGAGCCAAAAAGCAAGCATATTTGCTTAATCTATCCACTCCACAAAATAGTATCATTTCCCCTTGAGACAGGTAACACATATGTAAAATCTATAGAGATGTCAATCTAAATAATAGCCTGAACAAGCAAAGTCATAGGATACCTAGAGCACCATATCAATTTGCATCTCTAATATATGTTACAAGTTCTCACATTGTTTTTGACCTCTTTTCTTATGCCCTGCCAGTAAAACTAGCTAAATAATTTCTTACTTCTAACACCAACTCGTGAATGTCCTTAATAAGAGAATTTTTAAATCAACTTGATAATATACCGTTTAAGAGTTGAGTCTTGCTGAAGAACCAACTTTTGCTTTCTCTTTAATAGTCCCTAAAACCAAGTGTGCTCGGAGTGTGGTGGTTGCTACTGTGCCTATTTTCACTTAGTTAAGGTCAGGAGTTCATGCATGCCTAACCTGCCTCAATTTTCTCTAGCAGATCAATACAATAGCACTGAGTGTAAGCTTTATAATTCGGCTATTAGAGATTCCACAAAACGCATATGCAACAAAATTATCTTTCCATTTCTTGTAGAGAATGTCATAACCATCATTGCATCAACTTTAGCAGCCATTTACCTTGAAAAGGTGAAGTCCTATGCTTTGAAACGTATTTAAGTTTAAGATATCAATCTTAATGGTAAGGCTTCAAATTGAAGGTAAGTAATTGCGAGTATTCAGTCAACAATTTGGAAATCATAATCAAAAATGGTCAAACTGGTTCCTAACTTTTGAAAATCGAAACCAAAAGGGTCAAATTGGTTCCTAACTTTGGAAAACTGAAACCAAAGGGTATCCACTAGACAATATTTGGAAACTTTAACACCTAATAAATTAAGTTTGTTTATTATTTTAAGGGCAAGAAGAAGGTGTTTCACCTTTAGCTACCTTCCTCTTTTATGTTTGCCTAAAATAGGAAGCTCCCAATAAGTAGGAATTTTGGTCTTAATAACTTCTAAAATATGATAATTTGTCTTTCAATTGGTCATAGAAAATTCTTAGACATTGTGTTAAAATTCACTATTTCGAAGATTCATCTTTATAGAAAGGAAATCGAAAAGGAAAAGAACCTAGAAACAAGAGAAAAGGAAAGAAAACAATAAAAAAATAGTATTTCCCCTTTTTCATAAACCAGCTCCATGGTTCTTGATTGCAGTTTTAGTTTTATTTGGGGGGTAGCAATTAGAGTCAGAACATGTTGGACCCATTCCTTTTTTTATGAAACTAAGTTGGAAATATATTTGGTTAGTTCCAAACTGTTTCTAAGGTAATCAAGTATTGTGCTCACTCATACTACTACCTAAATAGGCCTTCATTTTTTTCCGCAACATGTGCAACAAGAAGTAATTCTTTCTCTCATGAAGCAAGGCTATAGTTTTTTTTTTGGGCGCAGAGTGAAAAGGGGAGGGGGGTTGCTAATAAAAGTAGTTATATGCTCCTTTTGCATCAATGCAACTCCAACGCCCAATCTTGAAGCATCGATCTCAACGAACAACTCTTCTTGGGAATGCCATAAATGCAAAATTGAAGCAACAACATTCCTTCTTTTTAATATATCACTTTGCTTGAGACGAAGGCTTCTCAGCCATAGAGAAAGCTTCGAGAGGCAAGCCTCATAAGCTCCCTTTTGAATGCGAGTCAACTCCTTCGAACTCTTCATGATCTCCTTTTGTTACTTATAATGGTAATTGGAGTTATTTACCATTGATTTCCTCAAGATAAATCAACAAAATTGTATTGTTAGAGACAGCTGGTTTAGTAGCAACTCTAATTGGATCTACAATAGTAAATTTCATTCCTAATGGAAATCAACATCAGGCAAATCCGTTTCCTATGCCTACAGATGCTACTACTGTGGGTACTGGGGAGTGTATGGAAGTTGTGGCCATCATGTTTATGAAGTTAATGGTCAGAAAGGCATCAAAATTAAACATATTGATATCCAATATGAAATAGAATTTTGGAGCTTGACCATAATGTGTTATGCCATAGGATGTAATCCACCTGTCCTGTAATGAATAGGTTACCGGGGCGAATTAGGGAAAATGTTGGTGTTGAAAATGTTTATGCATTGCATGGTGGAAATTTTCTTATTCGATTCAATATTGTGTAGAGTAGACATATGATCCTAAAAAAGGGTAGCCTTATTTGATAAGAGAACCATGGTCATGAAAGCTTGCAATGTTGATACAATGATTCATTGAAGTTCTACCAGGAAGTTTCTCGTATGGTTTGGGGGATATCTCATAAAGGTGATGGAGCCTTGTGGTTTTTCTAGATAAAGCTCTCACATGGAATGTTAAGGCCTTGATAGCGATTGGGGAAAAAAAAGAAGGAGAAAGAAGAAAATTAGAGAGAATTAGGGCAAAAAAGGGTTGGCATCTCTGTACTTAAATCAATATCCATTTAATAATCAATATTCTAAAGCATATTCAACTAAGGTTCATAGATCCCTTATTTGTAGGTATGTAACATTCCTAATATGAACTAATACGACTACTAATAGAAATAAGAAAGTGTAATATTGCTAATAAGACTTAGGCACCTTAATACTTGAAGAGTCCCTCAAAGTTAGTGGCAATATCATTGATTGTTCCAATGTCACAGCTCAAGGACATTGGGTGTTTTGAGTAAAAGACAAATGCTTAATTTAAATATATTGAGTTACACTAATCAATCTTGACTATATAGGAATTGAGTATCAAAGTTAGAATCAAGTATCAAAGTCAGTATCTCTGACTTTGGTCATGACAGAATCATTTTTGTTAAAAATGATTTATATGATGTATTGGCCTATTCATTGAGATATATTGCTGTTAATGTACTTGGAAATAATCCTTTATTTATATCTGAATGGATTATATCTTATGATGTAATATATCCTTGCTTGTTATCCAAGATCTTGTAAAGATTTTATTTGGTTAAGTTTTGGAAAGTTGTCATAAATCAGTCATCAATTCATTTGTAAAGTATTTCGATTGATTACGACAAGATCTTTAGGGATTAAATAAGGCTCCTTTCTTAGTAATCAAGATCCATTAATTACAACAATCAAGTGCTAGATTTGGATACACCATGGTTCGAATCAGTAGCATTGGCTTCTGGGCAGAACACATTGAAGTTTTAGCATGAAATACTTCAACTGTCAAAAATGTTTAAATCTATAAAACTGAAGCAAATTATAAGACATAAAAAGAATTACATCGTGGACATAAATCAAGTGCAAATCATTCTTGTGTAATTTATCTTTATTTGAATATTTGGGGTTCATACATGGGGAACTTACTTGTGTAGCTACGTATTGAGAGCTCAAAACTTAGTGAGTGAACTAGTTGAGGTTCCTAAGTCGAGTGAGATTAGAATGCTAGATAGATTGTAAAGCCCAGGTCATTGGTGTGTATTTCTTAAGTGAACAAGAAGTGGAGGTGCCTAATTTCCTAAGGAAAGAAGTTCCTTAGGTGGTGACTAGCCCTGTTTAGAAGGGTGAAAATCATAAAGATATCTTGTGCTTTGTCCCATTTTATTTCTGCACTTTAATTCTGTTCATCACTGGCATTGGTTACTAACCCTTAAGGTTATCATCTCTGACATTGGCTATACAATTTTGAAGTACATTAGGTTTTCATAAAGTCTTAATTTTTAAGCTATCACCCTATTACCCATCCTAGGGTGATATAATATTAACTTTTGGGCCCTTCAATTGGTATCAGAGCAAAGTCCACATAAATTGACTTAGCTGCCTTGTGGAAAAGGTTATGACTTGACAATTCATATTTTATATATAACTTTCTCCCTCATTGCACCAACTTTTATGTTTTTGAAATATATTTTTATGGAAAATAATGCATATTTTATATGATTTTCAGGTAGAAATAAAATGAAAGAATTTGGGAGGAGTTGTTCAATTTTACTTGGATTTTTCACAAGTGCAATGCCTAAAGTCCAAGTCCAAGAGCCCAAAAGAAGGAAAGAAAAAGAGCAAGGCAGCCATGCTTGGGCCTGTGCATCGCGGCCCATTGTCAAACTCCAACCCAGCCTCCTCTCTCTCTCTCTTTTTTTTTTTCCCCCTCCGCCTGGGCCTGGCCCAGCACCAGCTTTCTCCTCCTCATTCCCACACTTCTTCTCTCCCTCGGTTTGGGCCTGTTTTGACGGCCCAGTGGCTCTAGCTTGCCTCCCCCTTCATTTTTTCCTTCTCTCCTTTCTTTCCGTATGGGCCTATGCTGCAGCCCAGTCATGCCTCCCAACAAGTCCAAGCCAACATCAACTCATCTACTCTTCATCTCTATTCTCCACATGATCAATTGTTTACCTAGTCAAAGTAATTAAGCAAATTAATATTATACTTATGACTAGCCATAACCATGCATGTAACATCCCAAATTAATTGGAATTAATTTTCATTAATTTTGGGGGTATCCTAAGGGGTGGATTTTCCACTATAAAAGGGCCCAAGGTTGAGGGAAAAAGGACACACACACATTCATCCACTCTCTTACTCAAGCATCTTCTTATTCTTCCATCTTTCATTTTTCTAGAGAGAATCTTTGGAAGACAAAACCATTTGGGTTGAGAGGTTTGGAAGAAAATAAGTTTCATTAGCTATTTTTCTCTTCTCTTCTCATCTTATTTGTGAGTCAACTTTGAGAGTTTACACTAAGTTTCATAATTTTGTGTAACTGAGTATAAGGTTTGGGCATAGGAAGTGAAATATACCAATTTCAATGGTGTTTTTGCTAACTATGACCGGCTAAACTACTCATTCTAGGATTAGGATGGATCCTTGGTAATAATATTATTTTGCTAATTTCTTATGGGGTTATTTTTGTCTCTTTTGCATAATCTTGAGTTTACATTTGATCATCATCTACTCATGCATTTTAATACTAATGTTTAATCATGTTGATGACACTAGTTTAATTTGCTATCTCAAATGAATATTAGACCTTGTAGGCTAATATGATGATTATGTAATTGGACTTAAAATTATAATTGTTTAAATTGAATAATTTATGCTAGAAATTAGATGAGTTATGTCTAAAAAGAATAATTCATGCTAAACCACTAGATAAATTATGTCACTTTATAATTATAATCATCTTTTTAATTCATGACCTAATGCTTGTAGCTTAGGTTGAACAAGAGACAAATTGAATCCCCATTTGAATTAGTAATTAATATTGGTATCAAAGGTGAAATCCGAAGTCCTAGATTTTTCTCCTATTTGAATTCTCTCTACTTTGCTACTCACTTACTCTTCTTTTGTTCCTTAAATTATATTGATAATCGAACTCATAAAATTGTGATTATTCTTTATAATCGGAAAGGTTAAATTTAAGAATCACTATTGTTTCCCGCGGGATCGACACCCCAATACTCGCTAGTCTACAATTAACCTTGTGCACTTGCAAGTAAAAAGGGTTTTAAAACATACATATAAAATCCACATGAAGTTTTTGGTGCCGTTGCCGGGGAACAAACAGTGATTTTTAAATTTTCTCTTCCTTTTATTTATTTCTTTTTTTCCTCTTCCCTGCTAATCTAACAATTTTATTTATTTTATTCTCCTTCCCCTTCCCTTTTCTTTTGTTGTTTCATTCCCCAATCCCTCCTAATCTAACCATTTTATTTTTGTTCTTCCCGCTCCTTTCTAATCTAACTATTTTTCCTATCCCTTCTAACCTAATCTATTTTTTTTATTTATTTTTTTCCCTTTCCCCACTAATCTAACAACCTAATCTAACTTTTTTTTAAATTTTATTTATTACACCTAATCTAACAATCCCTTCCCCTTTTATTTCCTTTGTTCTTTTTTTTAATTTATTTATTTTATTTTGCTTTATTATTTTTTGTTATTTTCCCCGTTCCCTTGGTTCTTTCTTTTATTTGTTTATTTGTTTAGTTTTATTTTATTTTTTTTCATTTCTCTCTTCTTATCTCTCTTTTCTTTTTTCTCTTTTATTTTGTTTGGTGGTTATTATTGTGGTGATTACATTCTTTTCTTTTTGTTGTTTGTTGGTATATGCTTGGTAGACATTCTTTGTGCTTAGATCTTGAACCATATAATCCTGAAATTGAACGCTCTCTTCGTGAGATAAGAGCTAAGAAATCAGAAGCTAAGAACAAAATGGCTGAAGAACAACCAACCCCACCACCTAAGTAACTTAAAGAATATTTCACTCCTGCCACTTATGACTCACCAACAAGAACCCGTATGCCCACTGTTACGGTGCCATTTGAGATTAAACATTCTCTTATCCAAATGCTTCCGTCGTTTTATGGGCTAGAGTCTGAAAATCATTTCAAGCATGTTGATGCATTCTTAGAGATTTGCTCTACCGTGTTCTTAAATAATATTTCTGATGATGCTCTTCGCTTGCGGCTTTTTTCTTTTTCTTTAAAAGATAAAGCTAAAACTTGGTTGGATACTAAGACCAATATCACCACTTGGGATCAATTGCAAAAGGAATTCTTGAAAAAGTTTTTCTCCATTGGTAAACTGACTGCCTTAAGACGTGCTATAACCACCTTCTCACAAAATAAAAATGAGCAGTTGCATGAAAGTTGGGAACGGTTTAAAGAATTGTTGCGATGTTGTCCTCATCATGAGGTCCCTATGTGGCAACTTGTCCAGAGTTTTTACTCTGGCTTAGATGAGCATAATAGGCAGATGGTTGATGCATCATGTGGTGGTAGTTTTTTGTACAAAACTCCTAAAGAAGCTTGGGAACTATTTGAACATTTGAGTGAAAATTCACACTTGCATGCTACTTCCTCACATTCTGATTTGCCTAGACACCTAGGAAGTAAAGGGGGAATTTATGAGGTTTCACATTCAATTGACCTTCCTAGTAAAGTTGATGCTTTAGCTAAGAAATTTGATCAATTGTTATGTATAAATAAAGTGTCTAATGCCCCTAATATGCAAGATGTGTGTTTGATTTGTGCTAGTCCCATGCATGCTTCTGTTGATTGTCCGTGTCTTGGTAAGTCTGACTGTGTGACTGAACAAGTAAATGCTGCCCAAGGATTTCCTCCCTCCAACAACCCTTATTCTAATACCTATAATCATGGTTGGAGGAATCATCCTAATTTTTCATGGAGGTCTCAAAATGTTGAGAATCCTCAGACCCAGTCTAGCAGACCTACCCCTCCTGGTTTTCAAAACCAGAGATATGCTCTTCCCTCTTCCCATCAAGCTCCATCTGGGGGCTCTGATATAGACAAGGTAATTTCTGCCCTTGGAACCTTGGCCTCTGTTGTGCAAAATGTTGATTCTAAGGTCTAAGGCATTGAGTCTAAAATGCATATAGTTGACTCTCACTCACAAACTATAGCTAAATTAGAAACCCAACTTGGGCAACTAGCCATAGCTGTAGGTAAAAGAGAAGAAGGAAAACTTCCGAGTCATCCCATCCAGAACCCTAAAGGCCAGCAATTTGAACAATTGAAAGCTATAATGGTTCTTAGGAGTGGTAAAGAAGTGGATAACAAGGTGAGTGAGAAGAAATATGATAAAGATGAAGGACTTAAGACCATGAAGAGTGACCTTGAGATTGAAAAAGAGAATGACCTATCCCCCTCTCCTGTTGTGTCTAACCCCATTGTGACATATGAGCCAAGGGTTCCTTACCCTCAAGCTTTGGATGCTCTTTTCCCTTCCAAGAAAGACAAGCAAAGAGATGACATCTTAGAGACTTTTAAGCAAGTTAAGGTCAATCTTCCCCTCTTAGAAGCAATTAGACAGATCCCAGCCTATGCTAAGTTCCTTAAAGACATGTGCACTTTTAAAAAAAAATCTAAAGATGACAAGTCTAAAAAGGTTCTTCTAAGTGAACAAGTAAGTTCAATTCTGACATGCGATACTCCCCCTAAGTTCAAAGATCCTGGTGTCCCTACCATTTCATGTTTTATTGGCAATCACAAAATTGAAATGGCACTTTTGGATTTGGGTTCTATTGTCAATTTGATACCATATTCTGTTTACTTAGAGTTAGGATTAGGTGAACTGCAACCTTCCAACTGTACCCTTCAGCTTGCTGATAGGTCGGTTAGGACTCCTAGGGGGCGAATAGATGATGTCTTAGTGCAAATTGATAAAGGATTCTTTCCTGTTGACTTTGTTGTATTGGATATGGACCCTAGTCATGCTTCTAAGCAGATCCCTCTTATTTTAGGACGTCCCTTCCTAGCCACAGCTAATGCTACCATTAACTGTAGGTCGGGAATCATGGATGTCTCGGTCATGAACATGAGGGTTAGGCTTAACATTTTTAAAGCTTCTGCTCAACCTGTGTTTGAAGATGAATCTAAATGCTTCTTTGTTGATATGATTGATGGTATGATTGAAGAAGTCTTGCCTGCTATTCTGAATAGTGATCCCTTGGGAACCTGTCTTTCTCATGGGGATTTGAGGTTATTTGAATTGGAAAGTACCATAAGTGAGATGAATTTTATTCTTGACTCCACTCCTTATCTTGAGTCTTCCTCTTGGGTGTCCACATATGAACCTCTTCCCCCCTTGGCTAGTTCTCCTATGCCACCTTCTATTGTATCTCCACCTAAACTTGAGTTAAAACCTCTCCCTGATTCACTCAAGTATATGTTTTTAGGCCCCAAAGAGACCCTACCGGTTATTATATCTTCTCTTCTATCTTGTGATCAAGAGGAAGAGTTGATTCGTGTTTTGTCTGATCATAAGGGTGCTATTGGATGGTCGGTTGCTGATTTGAAAGGGATTAGTCCCATAATTTGTATGCACAGAGTTCATTTAGAGGATGATGTTAAATCTGTTAGGCAAATGCAACGTAGACTGAACCCTCACATGAAAAAAGTTATCCAGGAAGAGGTAGTTAAGCTTTTGGATGCAGGCATTATCTACCCTATTTCTGATAGTCAATGGGTCAGTCCAGTTCAAGTAGTTCCTAAGAAATCTGGCATAACTGTGGTTAAGAATAATGAAGGTGAACTAATTCCCAGTAGACAGACCACAGGGTGGAGGGTGTACATTGATTACAGAAAGCTGAATTCTGTCACTAGAAAAGACCATTTTCCCCTCCCATTCATTGATCAAATTTTGGAAAAGTTAGCTGGACAAAGTTTTTACTGCTTTTTAGATGGGTATTCTGGTTACAACCAAATACCTGTCTATCCTGAGGACCAAGAGAAAACCACATTTACATGCCCGTCAGGCACCTTTGCTTATTGGAGGATGCCTTTTGGGTTGTCTAATACACCTTCCACATTCCAGAGATGTATGATAGCCATATTTTCTAATTATATTGATAATTTCATGGAAGTGTTTATGGATGATTTCTCTGTTTTCGGTTCTTCCTTTGATGTGTGCCTTGCTAATCTGTCCATTGTGCTGAAAAGATGTGAAGAAGTGAATCTTGTTTTGAGTTGGGAAAAGAGTCATTTCATGGTCCAAGAAGGGATTGTTTTGGGACATAAAGTGTCCGAAAAAGGGATTGAGGTTGATAAAGCCAAGGTTGATCTGATTTCTAATTTGCCTGTGCCTTCTTCTGTGAAGCAAGTCAGATCTTTCCTTGGTCATGCTGGTTTCTATAGGAGATTTATTAAGGATTTTAGCAAAGTGGCTCGTCCACTTACTAATCTTCTTACCAAAGATACTCCTTTTGTGATTAATGAGTCTTGTGTGCAAGCTTTTAAAAAGCTTCGATCTTTGTTGGTGTCAGCTCCTATTGTGCAACCCCCTGATTTTTCTTTGCCATTCGAGATCATGTGTGATGCATTTGATTTTGCTATTGGGGCTGTTTTGGGTCAAAGGGTCAATAGAATGCCTCATGTCATATACTATGCTAGTAGAACTCTCACTGATGCTCAAAAGAATTATTCTACTACTGAGAAAGAGTTGCTAGCTATTGTATTTGCACTTGATAAATTTCGTCCGTACCTTTTGTGTTCTAAAGTGATTGTGTTTACTGATCATGCTGCATTAAAACACTTATTGGCTAAGAATGACACTAAGCCAAGACTCATTAGATGGATTTTGTTGCTCCAAGAGTTTGATATTGAAATAAAAGATAGGAAAGGTTCTGAAAATTCTGTTGCAGACCACTTGTCTAGAATTATTACTGAGTATAATGATGACTCAGTTCAATTTTCTGACCACTTTCCTGATGAGCAACTATTTGCTGTGTCACGTGCCCCTCTCCCTTGGTTTGCTCACATTGTGAACTACCTCATCACTAGGAAGATTCCTCCTCACTGGTCCAAACAAGAGAAAGATAGGTTCTTCTCACAGGTAAGACATTACTATTGGGAAGATCCTTATCTTTTCAAACATTGCCCTAACCAAGTGGTACGACGATGTGTCCCCGAGAGTGAAATCCATAGTATTCTCACATTTTGTCACTCTTATGCTTGTGGTGGTCACTTTGAAGGTCGTAGGACAGCTGTTAAAGTCCTACAAAGTAGGTTCTTTTGGCCCACTCTATTTAGAGATGCTCACAAATTCTATCTTGCTTGTGAGCGTTGTCAACGTACGGGTGCCCTGTCCCGTCGTGATATGATGCCCCTTTCCCCTATTCTGATTGTTGAAATATTTGATGTGTGGGGCATTGATTTCATGGGTCCCTTTCCCCCATCTTTTGGCTTTATATACATATTGGTTGCTGTTGATTATGTATCAAAGTGGGTGGAAGCTCAAGCTACTAGGACTAATGACCACAAGGCTGTGGTCAAGTTTGTGAAAGAGTACATTTTCTGTCGATGTGGAACCCCTAGAGCCCTTATTAGTGATGGAGGGAGTCACTTTTGTCATCGATCTTTTGAGGCTTTGCTTAGGAAGTATTCTGTGAATCATAAAGTAGCTACTCCTCATCATCCTCAGACTAGTGGTCAAGTTGAGGTGTCAAATCGTGAAATTAAGTCTATCCTTGAAAAAACGGTTCGACCTGATAGAAAAGACTGGTCTTTGAGATTGCATGATGCTCTTTGGGCCTATCGTACTGCTTATAAGACTCCCATTGGGATGTCTCCTTACCGGCTTCTTTTTGGTAAGGCTTGTCACTTGCCGGTTGAGTTAGAACACCGTGCTTTTTGGGCTATTAAAACTTTTAATTTTGATATGAAACAAGCAGGTTCTAACCGTAGGCTTCAATTAAATGAGTTGGAAGAGTTGCGTAACGAAGCCTATGAGAATGCTAAGATTTATAAAGCCAAAACCAAAGCTTTTCATGATAAAACGATTTCTCGTAAATCTTTTGAACCTAATCAAAAGGTTTGGCTTTTTAACTCTAAGCTTAAACTGTTTCCTGGCAAGTTGAGATCTAGATGGGATGGTCCTTTTGTTGTCCAACAAGTGTTTCCCTCTGGGGCAGTTCAAATTTTGAATCCTCAAGATGGTAGAGTTCTTATGGTTAATGGTCAACGTTTGAAACCTGTTGTGACTCATGATATTAACCCTGGTTTGATTGAATCCATCAACTTGGTCGACCCTGTCTACTGTGATTAGTGGTGGGGCATTGTCTGGCTGAAGACATTAAACTTAGCGCTTGTTGGGAGGCAACCCAATCTTTTTAGGTGATTTTGAGTCTTTTATTTTTATTTTTATTTTTATTTTTATTTTTAATTTTTTAATCAAGGTGTGCTTGTGTTATTGAATGTGATTCTGTACTTGGTTTTTCGCTTTTGAGGTTGGTAATGGTTGTGAAGGCGCTTTGGGAGTGTGATTGCTTTGCTTACATGGAAACAACTTTCCTCGTGCTATCAGGTTGTATTGCTCTTTTCTCCATTTTTCTTTATCTCATTGTTTTCTACATTGAGGACAATGTGAGGTTTAGGTGTGGGGGGAAGGCAAAATGAAAATTTTGAGAAAGATTAAACTTGAAAATTTATGGGTGAATTTGATTTTGGGAAGAGATTGAGTGTCCTAATTGTGCATGTCTTATCCCTATTATATGGATTTGATTCATGTGACCCATGCTCATTAGAGATTATTTCTAGCCTTGACTAGTTGAAGGCCAAAATTTTGGCTGTGCTAATGTCACTATGTAATCGATTTTGAGTATGAGATGTAACCCCATTTATAATGTCGTGATGAGTATTCGTTAAGCATTGAGTTTCCCATTGACTTTTCAATCCAAAAAAAAAACAAAAATCAAATAAATGAAATTAATTAAGTTCTACTTTCGGTACCAATGTTCAGGTCCTATCTATATCCATATCTTTAATTGCCTGAATATGTACTAAGTGTTTCTCTGAGTGTTATCATTATTCATATCTTTATCCACTCAAGAAAGCACATGAAATCAAGTAACTTATGAAAATAGAAAAGCTCACAAAAAAAAACAAAATAAAAAAAATAATCATTTGATTTGGCATTGAGGACTCGATTTTGAAAAATGCTCTTGTAATTTTTGTTATGTGGGGTGAAATTTTGTGCTTATAGTTTACTACTTGGTTTCATTGTGTACTTAATTTGCTTGAATTTTGACCTATTGACTTGGTCGGAATTGGAAATCTTTGATAATGAGTTGTGGGTTGGTAGTGAATTGATATATGTGATTTGGAGTGGACATTCATAGTTAGATCACTTGATTTTCTTCCTTAATCTTGTTCTACTTGATGGTTTAAATGAATATATGCATTAATGATATTCTTTGCTCGAGGACTAGCAAAGTCTTAGTGTGGGGGAGTTGACAATTCATATTTTATATATAACTTTCTCCTTCATTGCACCTACTTTTATGTCTTTGAAATATATTTTTATGGAAAATAATGCATATTTTATATGATTTTCAGGTAGAAATAAAATGACAGAATTTGGGAGGAGTTGTTCAATTTTACTTGGATTTTTCACAAGTGCAATGCCTAAAGTCCAAGTCCAAGATCCCAAAAGAAGGAAAGAAGAAGAGCAAGGCAGCCATGCTTGGGCCTGTGCATCACGGCCCATTGTCAAACTCCAACCCAGCCTCCTCTCTCTCTCTTTTTTTTTCCTCCGCCTGGGCCTGGCCCAGCACCAGCTTTCTCCTCCTCATTCTCACACTTCTTCTCTCCCTCCGTTTAGGCCTGTTTTGACGGCCCAGTGGCTCTAGCTTGCCTCCCCCTTCATTTTTTCCTTCTCTCCTTTCTTTCCGTATGGGCCTATGCTGCAGCCCAGTCGTGCCTCCCAGCAAGTCCAAGCCAACATCAACTCATCTACTCTTCATCTCTATTCTCCACATGATCAATTGTTTACCTAGTCAAAGCAATTAAGCAAATTAATATTATACTTATGACTAGCCATAACCATGCATGTAACATCCCAAATTAATTGGAATTAATTTCCATTAATTTTGGGGGTATCCTAAGGGGTGGATTTTCCACTATAAAAGGGGCCAAGGTTGAGGGAAAAAGGACACACACACATTCATCCACTCTCTTACTCAAGCATCTTCTTATTCTTCCATCTTTCATTTTTCTAGAGAGAATCTTTGGAAGACAAAACCATTTGGGTTGAGAGGTTTGGAAGAAAATAAGCTTCATTAGCTATTTTTCTCTTCTCTTCTCATCTCATTTGTGAGTCAACTTTGAGAGTTTACACTAAGTTTCATAATTTTGTGTAATTAAGTATAAGGTTTGGGCATAGGAAGTGAAATATACCAATTTCAATGGTGTTTTTGCTAACTATGGCCAGCTAAACTACTCATTCTAGGATTAGGATGGATCCTTGGTAATAATATTATTTTGCTAAATTCTTATGGGGTTGTTCTTGTCTCTTTTGCATAATCTTGAGTTTACATTTGATCATCATCTACTCATGCATTTTAATACTAATGTTTAATCATGTTGATGACACTAGTTTAATTTGCTATCTCAAATGAATATTAGACCTTGTAGGCTAATATGATGATTATGTAATTGGACTTAAAATTATAATTGTTTAAATTGAATAATTTATGCTAGAAATTAGATGAATTATGTCTAAAAAGAATAATTCATGCTAAACCACTAGATAAATTTTGTCACTTTATAATTATAATCATCTTTTTAATTCATGACCTAATGCTTGTAGCTTAGGTTGAACAAGAGACAAATTGAATCCCCATTTGAATTAGTAATTAATATTGGCATCAAAGGTGAAATCCGAAGTCCTAGATTTTTCTCCTATTTGAATTCTCTCTACTTTGCTACTCACTTACTCTTCTTTTGTTCCTTAAATTATATTGATAATCGAACTCATAAAATTGTGATTATTCTTTATAATTGGAAAGGTTAAATTTAAGAATCACTATTGTTCCCCGCGGGATCGACACCCCAATACTCGCTAGTTTACAATTAACCTTGTGCACTTGCAAGTAAAAAGGGTTTTAAAACATACATATAAAATCCACATCATGACTTCCTTTGGAAATGTTGAAATTGATCAAGGAGGCTCTTTGACTGGACCTTCCTTATTTCATGACTCTGATCCAAGGAGTGATGTAGGTATACTTATTGGTTATTGTTTTATTAGTAAGGCATATCGTGTGTACAATACATGTAGCAAAGTCATTAGGGAATCCATTCATGTTGTCTTTGATGAAACTAATGACGATCTAGCTAATTCATCTTCATTTGATGAGTTTCAGCTAAGTAAATATGTAGATGATAAAGATGAAGGAGCCTTGGACAATGGTAATCACCACTGTGCTCCTAGCAATATAGATCAATATCCAAATCAGGATGACCAATGATAACCTGATGACAATGAAGCTACTCCATAAACCTCATAAGATGCATGGGAAAGACCTATAACATGAACATGGCGTACTCCTTAGGTAACCAGGGTCAAGTTCAAAATGACTTCAATGAACCAAGAATGGGATTCAAATGTAGTTCTGCCTATCCCTTAGACAATTTGCTCATTTACCTTAACAGAAGTACACAGACTCATTCAATATTGAGAAATTTTTATGCATTCTTTTCATTTATTTTCTTATATGGAACTAAAATACTATGCTGAGGCATTGGGTGACCTAAACTGGACATTGCAATGTAAAACGAACTCAACCAACTTGCGAGAAACCAAGTTTCATCCCTCACATATAGACCACATGACCACTCAATAATTGGAGCAAGGTGGGTGTTTAGGAACAAGTTAGATGAGTTCGGGTAGTCATGAGAAACAAAGTCGTATTAGTTGTAAAAGCGTACAACCAAGAGGAAGGGATTGACTTTGATGAGACCTTTGCACCTATGGACGGATTAGAAGATGTCCACATATTTCTAACATTTCTTTCATTTGCTTCTCACATGTGCATCAAGTTATTTAAGATGTATGTCAAATGTGCTTTCTTAAATGACTTTCTAAATGAAGAAGTTCATGTTGATTAACCCTTCTGTTTTGAAAATCCTGAATTTCCAAATCATGTCTTCAAGCTTCATAAAGCCCTTCGTGGCTTAAAACAAGCCCTAAGAACTTGGTATGAAACACTTAGCAAATTTCTCTTGGAAAATGATTTTATACGAGATAAGATTGGTAAAAATATTTTTATTAAAACAAAAGGAAAAGTCTTCCTCATCATTCAAGTATATACATATCATATCATATTTGGTGCTACTAACAATGTTCTATATCAAGAGTTTTCAAACTTGATGAGGAAAGAGTTTGAGATGAGTATGGTGGAAGAACTTAACTTCTTTCTAGGGTTTCAGATCAAGCAATGCCAATATAGCGTATTTATCAAGCAAGGTAAGTATGTGAAAGAAATCTTGAAGAAACAAAAGCTTGATGATGTCAAGCATGCCAGCACTCCAATTATACTGGATACATGTTGGACCTGATCCAAATGATAAGGAAGTATTAGAAAAGGTCTATATAGGAATGATTGGCTCACTACTCTATCTAGCAGCAACTAGACCACATATTATGTTTAATGTATGCCTTTGTGCTAGGTTCCAAAGTGCACCTAAAGGGTCACATCTAACTGCTACTTAAAGGACTTTTAGATATCTTATAGGAGCTAACTATATTAGTTTATGGTATCCTAGAATTGAGATTTCAATCTCATTGGATGTTTAGATGCAGATAATGCAGGCTAGAAGGTAGATTGAAATAGCACCTCTGGATACTGTTAATTCCTTGGACATTCTTTTGTCTCATGACACTTAAGGAAACAAAGCTCATTAGCTTTATCAATTGTTGAAGCTGAATATATAGCAATAGGAGCATATTCTGCTCAGACACTCTTGATCACACAACAACTAAGAGATATTGGTTTTGATTTTTAAAAGGCTCCTATTCAATGTCACAATATGACTGCAATAAATATCACAAAAAATCTAGTTCAACACTTAAGAACCAAACTCATTGAACCCAGACATCACTTCATATGAGATCATGTTGAGAAACATAATGTCATTCTCAAATTTATTTCTTCACATTTGCAATTAGTTGATATTTTCACCAAATGAGTTGGTGAAGATCAATTCAATTGCTCGAAGTGAACTTGGCATAATTAAAATGAATGCATGAATTGATGGGAGGGATAGCTTAAAGTCCAATGTGACATATTGCCGTAAAAAAAAAAATAATAATAATTACATTGGACCAGACATTGTGATAACATCTCAGAGTCCATATCGAATCCATGTTCTTGGACTTTGGATTTATGTCACATATATCAGTTATAGCAAGTAGGTTGTGGTTGGGGATTTGAATCAATTAAATGCCTTAATAGGTACCATATTTTGAAAATTTTGGTTTTTTAATATCTTTTCAAAGTCAAAATTTGGGTATTTTCCTAACCTCTCTTTGGCGGATTCTCTCTATTGTTTATGGAAGGCAATGATGCCTTTTTTCCAAAGCTACCTTTAATCCAATCTCTTCATATCCTACGCCTACCAAAATCCAACACCTCTCACTCCCTTTTTCTCTCTCCTCAACCCTATGAAAAGGGCGTGCCTAGCAGTAACTGTTCGTCACTCGACCTCCCTTCTCTTTCACTCCCTCGTTCCCTCAAACTATGAAACCCTTATCTCTTTCTTATTAAAAACCTTGGTTCCCCCTCAAACATGTCTTCCAAATACAAAGGAAGTGCCCCATCTAAAGCATTTGCCAGCCCTGCTAAATGAACATACGGTGCCAACAAACGTAGACTACCTAAGTCTAAGGAGATCAACAATGTCGCAAACTCTAAGGTTGAATTGTCTATAGACTATAGTAACTCCTTCTCTAAACTGGAATCTCTAGAAGATCTAGAGCTTCCTTATGTTCCTCTTAAATGGTTCACTGACATGCGAGTAAAACAATTTAACCATGTCGTAGAAAGGGAATTATGTTTTGTGAATTCATTAATTTCAAATTCATAAGGCATGCAAAATTCTCCTTTGTTAAAAAATTAGAGAAATTTAGTTGTATGGGTCTTTTTAAAGTAAGTGATGCAGTCTATCCTTAGTTGGTTAGATTGTCTCATGCCAACTTTGATAAGGTGGAACTAAAAGGTAGGGGTAGAACCTAGTATACAACTAAAGCCAAAGACATTGTCATCACACTTATACTGCCTCTATTGAGAGGATTTTCAATTTGAACCCTGACTCTTCAAAATTACCCCCTCAATGTCAACCTCCAAAGTCCAAAAACTTTGCCTCGACAAAATTATTCTTGAGAGACCCTTTTTGGCTATTTTAGGTTGCACGATTGATGCGAAGGGGGGCGGATAATATTTGAAGTGGGGGATGTTATGTTGTGTTTTGTTTTATGGAAGATAAAATTGTTACCCCCAATTCTTTCCCTTCTGATGTACTTTCCCTTTCTCCTAAAATTAAGATGGAGGATGATTACAGTTGTCCTAACCCTTCTAATTTTGATTGGATTTCAACTGGGGATCTTGACCAGGGTTATGTTAAGCTGGAGTTTGTTGCTCCTACGCCATCTAGCATACCCAAGTTGAGACCTATGCTTCTAAAGAGTCTTCCACGAGTGGCTACTACAGGTTTGCTAAATTAGTTCTTTCTCTACCTCCTATAGAAGGAGTCGATTTGGATTTTGATCTTAGGATTGGGTATGATGATAATGATCCATCTGATGGAGCTTGATTTGTTTGTATGCTAATAGTACGCTTTGGCATGATTTGATGATGAAGAAGGACATCCAACTTGAGTACCTAAGGTGGTACCTTCAATTGAAAGATTTCAATTCTGTGGTTCGCGATAAAAACGAAGCATATGTTGTGAGGGCTTTTGATACCCACACTCTCATTGAACCCAAACTAGAATAAGAGAAAGGTCAAGCTCCCAACTTAGCCGAGCACTTCTTAGGAGGAAACCCAAGTGCTTTTTCCCCTCCCCTCCCCCCCCTTTTTATGTTTTTTCGTAGTATTTTGCGCTTTTGGTATTTAGAACCTCCACAAGAAAATCAATACAACTATTAAAAAAAAGGAAATGATAAGAGATTTTTAGAACCTCCACGGACACCTCGTGGTGTCTATCATGGCTCGTGTAGGCTTTGCAAAAAAAAAAAAAAGAAAGAGAGAGAGAAAAAAGAACAAGAAAACGGGGACCAAAGCTGACCAGGGATAGTTCGTGGCCATCACCACAGTCCGTGGTGAGCCCCGTGTCCGCGGTCAAGGGTTTTCAAGGCCCTTTGACCCCAATGTCATCATCTTCTTCCTCAAAAACTCGACCCTCTCGCTCTAAACACTCAATTCTCTCTCTAAAACCTCCATAACCACTTCATTTCAAACCTTTAATTCTTCACCAAAATCCATCAAATTTCTTCCCTTTTCACTTACTTTCTTCACTTTAACCCCAAATCTCCTTGTATTTTCATTTTTAAGCTTTCTTTCTCTCCCATGTTTCCTATCTCCGTACCCACAACCTTCAAAGCTCCATCGTTCACCTTTTACTCTTCCAACTTTCATTTTTCTTCCATATTTCTTCACCACTTCTTTCACTTTTCTCAAAATTTTCATTTTCTAGCATTTTCTACTCATTTTCTTTTAGTTTGATTTTTAAAGCTTTTTACCTATCTATATTACTCCACCATGGCACCAACGAAAAAGGCCATAACCACACAAAAAGCTGAGACTTCAAGTCAAGGCCCACAATGAGCACCCGGAAGCCCCCGAACATCCACCACTGTGAGAAAGCATAACATTCCACACCCCCTTGGTTTAACTAATCATGAGCATATTGCTAAATATAATTCTTTGAGTAGTAGAATAGTAGTACCTACTCGATGTTATGATGAGGATGTATTGAATCATTTGGGATTGTTAGATGATATTCATTGGTTGTTTGCTCAGGGTGGAATGGGACAATTTTTAGGAACTAAGGACCACACTTATTGGAACCTCATCCTTGAATTCTTAAGGACGTTCCATATTGAGGTCACAAGTCGCCCTCAATGTCAAGAGAGCTACACTTCATTTTATCTTAATAGTATATTCTATGAACTTAATTTGAGTGCCTTTAATAGTATATTTGATTTTCCACCAAGCATGGATGTCACTGCCATGTCCCTAAGTAATTCAATCCAAATGCTTCTTTGGTATGAAATTTCCGGGTACTATTGGTATGACACTATTAATTTCAAAGGCATGGTTATTCGAAATCCCTATATTCGGGTGGCCTAATGCTTATTATCTTGTGGTTTGTTTGACTGGGAGGATAGTTTAAATGTGTCTTGCCTGTCTAAGTTATATTTTTTGTATAGCATGCTTGAAGTGATCATGTTAACCCCGGCTCATTCTTCTCAACCAGTTGTATAGTGCAACCACTAGTTCTGCACATAAAATTGTCATTTTGGGCCTTATCACCCCCATTACTAGGTTAGTTGGTATTGAACCGAACCCTGATGATAGAGTTGCATGTTCAGAGCGGTTGAATTTGGCCGCTTTTGAACAAATGAAATTTTGTAAGGTAGATGGTGGGCGTATATGTTGGATTTATCCTGAGACCGGCTTATGCCTCTACCAAATGTTAGTCGCACCTTTTTCCTGCACCAGGCCAATCTCTACTTTTTATCCCGTGATGAACAGTTGGCGCGCCTCGCCCCGTCTCCTGCACCTACTCACCCTAGGGCGTCTAGTTCATTCCAACCATCCTCCTCTTATGAATATCCTGACTTGTATGCTACTCTTTGGTCAATTCAAGAGGAGCATGCTTCTCTATGAGCTTATGTAGAAACTGATCATGCCTTGCTCCCGGGCTTTATCCAGGAGCGACCTGATGAGCTTCGTGGGATGATTGCCTACCAGAATCAATATTTTCAAGACTTTAGGGCCTGCTTAGAGACTTGGCAGGACTATCACATTTCTCAACCCCGCCCTCTTTCTTCTCCAGCCCTCCCCCTCCCTTGTAGTGTCTTCTACTTTTTATATGCTTGCATTGAGGACAATGCATTGTCCAAAAATAGGGGAATTGTTGTAGTTGCTATGTGTGTTATGGATATGTGAAATCTTGCGTTTTTTTAGGTCATGCATTTAGGTTTAGTTTGAATTTTTGGTTTGTCATTTAGTTTTTAAGGTCTCTTTCTTCATTTTAGTTTTGTTTTGACATTTTCTTTAGTCTTTAGTTGCATTTTAGGTTTTACAAAAAAAAAAACAACATAAAAAAAGACATAAAAAACCAAACCCCCCCCTTTGAGCCTTTACCGTGTTTATTGATGAAAACCTATATTATCATCTTTGGCCACACACATGTCTTACGCTTTTAGCCAAGGCTATAGAGTTTCGTAGTTAATTGGGAGTAGCTTGTGCATAATAACCTTTTATGGCTATTGTGGTTTTGTTGGATGTGATAAGGGATTCATGTTCTATTTTCCCTTCAAACTCAATTGGGTTATGTTTTGTGAGTTGCAAGAAATGTGTTGAAATGTGCATAGTTTCCTTTGCCATTATCCTCCTCTTTGATAAAAAAAAAAATGAAATGAAAAAAGACAAACAAACCACACCAAAGGTTTTATAAAAAAAAAATATATGTAAAAAAGGAAGCTAAGCAAAAACAAATAAGAAAAAAATGATGAAATAAGAGGATTTGGTGTTGATTTTATATTTTTACGCACTTTTTCTTGTGATCTCACCTGGGGATGTTGTTGATATTTTGAAATGTATAGGCTTGAGGAATATGCTTTAATTGGGAGATGATGATTTATGCTCTTAGTCTTTGGCTTTTAGCTTCACAAATTCCAAAATATTTATTCCCTCCTTACCTTTACCCGTTTGCCCCATTACAACCCTTAAAAAGTCCTTATGATTGCCTTGTGTGTTTTACATTATAGTGATGGCGAATTAGAGAGTCCTATCAAGCTTATAGTTGATTTGCTTCTATGGAATGAGATTTGAGATAACCGCATTTTATTTTAAACATATGAGTGATGAGTGCCTCATCCCTAAAGTGAGGTTCTATTGGTTCTTCTAGCTCTACTTATTGTAATATACCAATAATTATTCAAGTTGATTTGAGTGATTGATTTAATATTTTTATGTGATGGTTTTGACTTTTATTTCAATAATTTCCTTTTCCTATCTGCTTTTAAAAGTTTTTAATCATTTTTGGGCTAAACTTCTTGGGTTAATTTGACTATTGATATTGCTACTGATGTCTACCTGAGGAGATTATTCATTTTAGCTTTAGTTTCCTAGTTGCTTGGATACAAGCAATGGTTTAAGCATAGGGGAAGTTGATAAGTCCTTAAAGTGTACTCTATTTTGAGGTCATTTTGTGCCATTTTTAGGGAGAATTATGTATTTTATTATGTATTATGCACTCCTTTTTCTGCTTGATTCTCGGGTATGGTTCTTTTCTATATTTTATAGGTTTTGGACCATTTTACCCCAGATTTGACCCAAAATGAGTGCAGCTTGACCCTCTACGGACACCTCCAAGTCACTATGCATGTAGAAGGAAGAATGAACAGAAGAATGTCGAGACAAAGCTCACCACGGACGGTCCATGTGAAGGCCACAGTCCGTGGTGAGACCATAACTGCAAGTTTCTTCATTTTCTTTCATCGTGTGGCTGAGATTGATCAAGTTCATCTTTTAAAAGGGTCATCTCGCAGCAGATTTGGAGGATACACAACAAAGGAGAACTCCTACTCTCTAGTTTTTTTGCCCTTCTTTTCCATTTTCTTAAGTTTAGTTTTGGACTTCTAGTTACTTTCGAGTACAAGTTATGAAGAAGTGCTTGCTATTTTAGACCCCTTGCAAAGTTGAAAAACCCTTGAATGATCTCCACTTGCACTAAATTTTCTTCTGTCAAACTTTGTTCAGTTGTTGTTATTTTAAATATGTATTAGTAGTTTTCTCAATTTAGGGATTGTTAGCCAGGTATTGATGTTGGAATCTCTCATTTTTATTTAGTTGTGCTTGTTCTTCATTGGAGTTGGTTGAATTCTATCTTGTGTGTGAAATTATTGTGGGTGAATTTTAGCCAAACTTACTTGCTAATTCTAAGTGTTTAAGTGAAAGAGTGAAAGGTGAAACTTGCTATTTGCTTGACAAGATAGGACATGGGTAAGAAATACTTAAGAACCATTTGCTTCTTAAGAGGACCTTTAGCCATCAAAAATCCATAACTTGGACTAAACAAAGACATTTGAAAGAATGACAATTGGTTACTTTATGCAATTCAGTTTATTTTGAAAGAAAAGATTGAATTCTAAATGCAATTGCACCCCTTTCAATCTTTCATTATAGATCAAGTGCAAGTTATATTCCATTGATCCACATCTTTAGTAGGTGAAAAACTTCCCTAGATGTCCGATTGAATTTTACAATTAGATTATAGCGTCGTTCAAACTCTCAATTAAAATTTGCTTGCTTAGCACTTTTATAGGACAAAACTCAATAGAGTATGATTCATCCCTGTGGCAACTATGCCTTTTCTAAACTATAACACCATGTGTGCTTGTAGGCATTGGTCATATGTCCTAACCTTCGAATAGGTATCAGAGCCATTGTTGCTCAGTTTTTCCTCCGATTAAACAAGTCATGATTTATATACGATTAGTTCATGTAATTTTGCAAATTATGTTAAATAGGATTCTTAAAAGCAAGTTCTGCTTCGCTAGTATGCTAATTTGTTCAGATGATGGCATACTTAATTGTTTGTCATGCTTGGTTGTTATGCTACTAAAATTCATGTGTCTAGTAATTCCAAAAACCCTAAGATTTGAAACCTTGACTATTCACCGAAATGTTTCACAGTTATATGGTGAGTATGTTTGGGTGTATGCAGCCATGTATGATACTTTATGACCTAAAACTCTATCCCAGTAATTTGACTAACTATCTGACCCCAAACCTTAACCCAAACTAGGTAAACTGTGGCCCAGCCTCATTCCATGCCAAGAAATCGATCCATGCCATTGAAACATACCTGCCATGCCTCTGTTGCTACGACAGCATTAGTCTCAACTAGGCCTTAGTGGCCCAAGTAGGACAGGCCCCGCCATAGTAATAGTAATAATAAAAAAAGATTGAAAGAGGTGGAAACGAGAAGGAAAGGTGAAACGCACCCATCAGATCCGGCAAAGGAGAGTGGCGTGTGTATGTTACGTGACACCTACGAAGGCAGTTTTTGCCTACCCTCTTCCTTCACTCCCCTCAAACACACCAATCTATCTATTACCCGCTAGAAAACCTTGGTGCAATGCAAAATATGATTCACATGGGCTCACACACCACCGGTGGAGTGGTGCATGGTGCGCGCGACGGCATCACTTGACTCGAATCCAACTGATCTATGTGATGACACCATCAATTTGAACTGAAAGAGTAGCTAGCACTTTAACTGGTGGTTTTCCCATGGCAGTGGAGGGTGGCAGAACTTATCTTATGGGTGGTTTTCTAGTGGAGTTCTTCTCGGTGCCTAGGGCTGCACATAATTGATAAAAGTTGTGAGTATAGGAATGGGGTAGAGATGAGCGGTTGTGCATGGTCGAGTGGAAGGACGAGTAGTGGGGCTCCTCTGTTTTACAATTGGCATAAATCTGAGAGAAGCTTCAAAGGGAAGATAGAGAAGGGCATAGGGTTAGAGACGGGCGAGGCAAATGGTTATGATCCCCTTTGAATCTCTAAGACCGCTCCTATTTCTTTCTTTACCAGTTTTATGTTTTAATAGATTCATGGATACTGTTCAATTCAATGGCCTGCTCACATTTGTCTTATCTGAATTTATTTTATAAATTCGTTTTATATAAAGTCTTCTTATGTAATTGAGCAGTCCTTTTATGAATATGTTTCATGCCATTATTGGGATATATAGGGCATGTGATAATCATTTATGAATTCATTTCATAAAATTTAAATCCGTAACTTTATATGAATACATCTTACATAATAATTTGTGAGTGTTATTTCGATACATTTTGTGTAAGAAGTTATATTGCATAAATTTGTTTTATGCTAATTATTTAATTAAACAACATGTTATGAATTCATTTCGTAAAACTATAATAATTACATAAATGTGTTTTATATAACTATTTGCTATTGACATATGAATAAGTTTCATGCATTATGTTTGTAAGCTATAGATATGTTTCAATTGTTGATATGAATTTGTTTCATAATATTAGGTGAATGTGTACGATATAATACTATTTGAATGCATTTCATATTCTTTAATGTGCATGATATGTAATTATTATATGAATTTATTTCATATTATTTAAGTTTGTAATATTATATGGATGTGTCCTTTATAATACTTGCGATTAATATTTGTATACATTTCATGCTATAAATTATGTTGTATAAATATGTGTTAAATATTATGTTGAATGTGTTCATGTCCATCATCAATTAGTGATACTATATATATATATATATATATATATATATATATCTATATATATATATATATGTATGTATGTATGTATATTATATATATATATATATATATATAATATATATATATATTATATTATATATATATATATATATATATATGCATGTACATATATGTATGCGTGTGTGTGTGCGTGTACATATATATATATATATATATATATATATATGTGTGTGTATATATATGTGTGTGTGTGTGTGTGTGTGTGTGTGTGTGTGTGTAGTTGCATGAATTGTTTTTAGCACTTTTTCCTTGCCTAAATTAATAAATGTTAACTTGTTTCATGTTTTCTATTAATTTTATAAATTTGTTTCATGAAATCTAGATTTGTAAAATTATGAATATGTTTTATAATTTGCGAGTGGCATGTGAATAAGTTTTATGCTATCTATAATTATATAATGGTGTTTTATATAATATCATTTGGGCTTTTATGAACTTCTTTTGCGACATGTTATTGTTCGAATACGTTTCTTAATATTGTTTCATTTTATTATATAAATAAGGTCTATATAATAATTTGAATTTTATAGTTGATGTCATTGATAGAGTTTTAAATGACATATTTATAGTTATATAAATTCGTTTTATGTAATGATATAACTTCATGTAAAACTTGTTTTACATGATTAAACTGAATATCATTGTGATATTTCTAAGTGTGCTAATTAGTTTAACAATTAAGTACTCTATAAGTTTTATTTTATAGAAAAATGTGATAATTAAATTATAGAAACTTCGACTTTGTGTTTGTATGTGATGATTATGCGTTTGGCGAAATTCTTGATCATACGACATGAAAGATGGAGTTTTTTATAATTTAATTATTCAAAAATATGCCTAATGTCCATCCTTTAAATATATACTACTAGATATGGCAATTAAAATATGGTTAGTGATTTTTTTACCAATGAAAAGCATGATAGCACTAACTATGATAGAAAGTGTCAGAAGATTTCGTTGAGTGTTAGAACACTTGACAACTTCTAGGTCTTCTAGCATGGCAAAGATGATACTACTAGTGAGCAGTATCAAGAAAACCTAAGGACATATCAAAAATGGTTCGAGAATGGATCAATCAGCTTGCTATACTATATTATACTACATAAATGACGATCTAGTGGGGGAATTGAAAGCTATCCCACTGTTGAGTACATGTGGGATTAGCTTAGCATTAGGATTGACAAGACTGATTTCCCCTTGAAGTTCTAGACCTAAGGGAGGTACTTCTAAAAGGAAAAGGGCTAAGAGAAATGGACAGACGAATATAGCACGTGTGAAGCGCTATAACTGTGGAAATAAGAGGCCCTGTGCTCGAGATTGTTCTGAGCCGATTAAGGTACCTTCTTTCATAGTTACTCCTAAATAATATGTGTACTCCCAAGTATCAGTTACCAACTATGATCCCTAGTCAATTGAAGACACCGGGAGCACTCAAGCACATAGCTCAGTACCGAGATGATTTTGTGAACTTTCATCAATACCTAGTGGGTTCACAAACTATCATTTTAGGTAATGACGGTGAAGAAGATGTCCTTGAAATAAGGAAATGTCATCTGAAACTCCGTGAAGGGACTATGTTGCCTCTTCGCAATGCTCTCTATGCACCTGGGGTACATATTCCCTTGCGTCCTTTGTTTCTGAGATTAAATTTCTCTTCGATTTTCATCTAGATGTCTTACATATCTTGTATAATGATAATTTATTTGGCTATATAATATTGGAAGGTGTTTTCAATGTTTTGGATAAAATAAAACATCTTCTATCTTCGCATCATTTTTGACTCGATTTTTGTTTTTTTTAAGGCATGCTCAAGTTGACCATAAGGGCCAAAATAAAGCTAAAAAACTAGCTAAAAATGGCCTTTCAAGACCAACTCACTAGCGTTAAGTTTCCAAATGTGAGTTATGTTTAGCTAGTAAAGCGACTATGAAGGGTTTTGGTAAGGCTTTGAGGTTATCAAGTCCCTTGTAGTTCATTCACTCCAGACATATGCGAACCTATGAATGTGAAAGCACATCATGAAATCATATATTATTGGCGCTATAGGTATGTGTACCTATTATCTCATCTCAATTAAGTACTTGATGGGTTCACATATTTTATATCAGAAGTAGAAACTCAATTGGAACAAAAAGTTAGAACTTTTCAAACCAATCGAGATCGTGAATATCTCTTTGAAGAAATAGATACCCACAATGTTGACTTTCTTGAGGATAAGTTCCTAATTAATTGGTGAAATTTAGAAAGGACCTCAACTTGTATGAGTTACAGCAAGACCTTCAACCATCTCTCGGTGAAGGGGGGATTGGAATCTCCACTAAATCACCGAGGATAGTACATCCCTCTTATTTGATAGGAGGGTTGAAAGTTTATCTACTAAGGATAATAAGACTCATCCTCAATCTCCAAATGTTGAGGAGCGTCGACCTAAGAATGAGGTCTATCCTCAATCTCCTATTCCTGAGCATGTAGTTAGGCCACACGTTTAGGATACCACACCTCCAAGGGGTAGTGGGAGTGATTCCTTATATACTCAGGGTCTCATACCTGTTAGATAAAGGGGGAGGGATTCCTCACCTATGTAGGTAAGTAATAAAGGTCTAGGATCCTATGGAGTGAGTGTAAAGAATTCCTTAAAGATATTCTAAATTAAAGAGGAAATATTCTTATGCACTCCCTTGGAAGTTGAGGAACCTACCTCTTATCAAGAGGTAATTGTTTCACCAAATCACAAAGAGTGGATGGATGCCATGAGAGATGAAATGAACTCAATGGTAAGAGACAAGGTTTGGAAACTCATTGATCCTCCACCCTGATGTAAGTCTATCGAAAACAAGTGGATTTTCTAAGATAAAATATCAGGCAAATGGTTTGATCGATAAAGTTTAAGGAACGTCTAGTGGCAAAAGTCTTTACCCAAATTGAGGGTATAGATTACAAAGAGATATTTTCTCCTGCTGTGAGATTTGCCTCTATTCGCCTACTCTAAGCTCTAGCTGTCCATTTGGACTTAGAGTTATTTCAGATGGACATAAGGACTGCTTTCCTTAGTAGTAACCTTGAGGAAGAGATCTATATGGACCCTTTAGTTTTGTATCAAATGGACTAGAGGACAAGGTATGTCATCTTTAAAGGTCCATATATGGTCTTAAGCAAGCTCCCATATCATGGCACTTTAGATTCCATGAAACCATAACTTCGTTTGACTTATTTATGATTTTAAATGATAGTTATGTGTATATCAAAATATCAACAACGTGAAATTATGTTTCTTACCCTATACGTTGATGCCATACTGTTGGCTGGGAATAACTTAGAGTTGATCGAAGTTACTAAAAAGTGGTTGTCCAATGTTTGTGAGATGAAGGATGTGGGTAAAGCTAGGTATGTCCTAGGAGTGGAAACAATCTAAAACCATCCCAAGAAGGATACATCAAAAAGTTCTTGGAATGATTTCAGATGTATAATTCCAAACTCATAGATACTCTAGTTGAGAAGGGACTAACCTTGAGTCTTGATCAATTCCCTAAAATAGGTGATGAAACAGAGGCAATGAATAATGTCCCTTATACTCGTGTGATAAGGAGCTTAATGCAAGCCATGTTTTGTACACAGCCTGACATTTGATTTGCAGTTGGTTTGGTAAATATCAAACCCAGGACTTGCTGATCAGCAAGTCGTCAGAAGAATCAAGTACTAGCTTCGTGGTATAGCTTAGTTAGTCCTCTGCTATTGAGGAGGAGACTTCAAGTAAAGAGGATATTGAAATACCGACTGGGGTGGTGACCTAGATGAGTCTAGGACTACCTTATGATATGTCTTCACCCTAGGGAAGGAGAGTCATATCATAGTGTAGTGAGAAGCAAAACTGCACAACAATGCCAACTATGGATGTAGGTTGTGTTGCTTACCAACATAGAGACAAAAAGTATTGTCATTAGGTATATATACACGAACAAGGTGATTATGTTCCCTTGACAAAACCTATTCCTAGTGATGCGTTCAAAGTTCATTAGTTGAGTCTAGGAGTTCATAAGGTTTATTGTTTAGATGTATCCTGTTATGTGATGGAAATGTTTCTTTTGTAAATAAGCATAATGCTCCTGATTTATTGTTGCAAGTAGGCATGGTGAAATGTCATCAAGCTTCTGATTGGCTTAGTCACACAGACAATCGTCTTACCACTTAAGTAGTAAGCATGATGAGATCTTACAACATAACACTAGGTGTGTGTGATATTGAATTATCATTATAATTATGTTGTATGAATGATAACTTGGAGAATATGGTAATCATCTCAGTAAGTCTAAGATAACACTATTGAAAGTCGAATATGAAATACAATGATTTCATATTGAAGCCTTATAGCCAAATCTCGAGTGCCAAGATTAACATTAGGTATATTGATCTAGTGGCTCAGGTTGGTTTTTTAGATAAAATTCAAAATTACGATTCGTGTGCAAAGAAGAGTGACACACCCAACTTAGTGGGAGTTATGTCATGACACACTCTCATAATATATGGGCTGAATGTCGACTTGTTTGGTGAGTGACAAGTGAATACCTTTTCTTTGTCACTGTGTGACCCCTATTTGTAGTATTCCTTGACTTAGAGTTATGATATGAAGTCAATGCTTGGTATTGCAACCTTAATGTGGTTTTCAAGGGCTAAGATGTATACAGTTTAGGGGAACATATTAGAAAAGCAGTTAAGCTAAAACGGACTATCTTAATTATCTAACGAAGAATCTGTTCCCATCACCATGTCAATCTTGGGTGATTATATTTAGTATATAATCATTTGATATATTGATAGGCATAAAGGGCTAGTGGATGCCACTAGCGGTGCTGTGCATAGTTCGGAATATTACTTTTATATTAAAGTATTATGTTAGTTAGATGGTGACTTCATATATGCTACTGATTTGGTTTGGTTGCACACCCCATTCTAGGGATGGCGATTAGGCGGGGAATCCCCGTCCACGTCGGGGCCCCGCCCCGAACTGGGGAAAAATCCCCGGCCCGAACGGGGATGGGCATGGGGATAGGGCGGAAAATCAATCCCCACGTGGGGACGGGGACGGAGATGGCCGTTCGGGGATTTATCTCCGACTCTGCCCCCGCCCATGATAACTCGATTGGTGAAAAATCCTCGTCCCCGTCTCCGAGTATAATTAAAATAATGAAAATGACCTCAACTTAAAATTTTTTTAAACAAGTTATGGGGTTATTTTTGTAATTTAATGGCAAAAACCCTAAGTATATAATCTAATTTACTGATTCCTTATTCAACTCTCTTTATTCGGCTATTCTTTCCTCTCCTAGTCTCCTTCATTCACACAACCGTAAATCCCTAATCCTACCGTTCCTCTTGATTTGCCACTCTGCTCATCTATGTTTTGCATCTTGCCTTCAATCTGACAGCCCAGCCCACCACCGTGCCCCTTGACTCTTCCACCGGTTCCCCTCGATGCCCAGCACTGCTGTCACTCTGTAAGATCTGACATCTCTTCTCTTTTTTTGTGGGTTTTCCTAAGATATGCTCAAAATGCTCTCAGCCTCTTAGTTTTCAATTATATTTCATAAATTTTCAATTTTTCATGCCCAAATCATCAAACCTTCACTTGGGTAGTTGGGTTGAGTTTTCCTTAACCAAAATTTCGTGTTTCCAGTAATTTTCCTCATCGAAAATTACTCAATCGAATTTTTCCGAATTTGGGGTGGGAATTATGCCCTTTACCCCATCAGCCAATCCTTCCTTCACACAGTTTCTTTTCTTATTACTATTTGTTTAGTAAAAATTAATACAGTAGCATGGATCTAGCATTCTAGCTTCCGAGTTGGTTTGGATTTCGATTTTTTTTTAATGAAATTTTGACTATTGGTTCAAGTAGGCTTGTTATATTAATTATTTCGGTTGCTTTCAATATTATTGGATTGGATTTCTACATTTAGGAGGGAAAGAAAAGAAAAACTTGCAATTATCCAGGAAAATATATTACTTATGTCAATGTATGACTATATTCATATATTAGATCTATTTAGCTATATACAGATTTTTTGGTTTTAAAGTTTTATTTTGATCTGGCCTTAAGATACTGAGGAGATATACGTGCAAGTTTCTGTATATTGTTTGTTTAATTTTTGATTGATTTTGGTTGTTTATGAGCGCTAAAAGTTGCATTGTTTACAGACTAATGGCTAGTGGCCTCAACTCATCTGGTCCCCCTAAGCCATCTCCTTGTTCCACAAATAAAGACATACAAAATGAAAAACCAAATCCAAATGCCGATAATAACGTCACCAACAGCAGAACTAATGTTGATTCTTAGGGAACTCCAAATGCGATGGACGATGATTGAACAACATTATAATTGGCAAAGAAAAGGAACTTCATCTCGGAAGTTTAGGCACATTATTGTCTTGAGGTTAGAGATGGTAAAGAAAAAGCTATTTGTAAATATTGTAAGAAAGCACTTTGAGGTGAATCTAGAAATAGAACTATGCATTTGAGAGATCATCAAGACATTTGCCCTATGAGAAAACATAGGAATATTGCTCAAGATTTTCCCTAAAAGAAATTAAAGATATAGACTTCTAGGGAAAAAAAAAGGGAAAGTTCTTCTTGTGAATAATGTTTGGGATGAAGAAGAGGTGAGGAAGATGAATACCCTCTAAGTATTGTAGAATATGCTGGATTTAGAAGGTATTCAAATGCACTTAACTTTTGTCTTAAGATGATATCAAGGAACACTCTCAAGAGTGACATTCTTAAAGTGTTTGAATATGAAAAATCAAAAACAATGAGGTTGTTGGGAAGTGTTAGTGTCAAAGTGGCTATCACTACGGATATGTGGACTTCTCGAAATCAAAAGCATGGTTTTATAGCCATTACTGCTCATTAGGTTGATGATACATCGATCTTGCAAAGTCGGATTTTGAGGTATTGCTTGTTTCTTTAATTGTTGTTTTATGTATTATTTATCTTATACTTGATTTTTCTATTTTAGGTGATTAAAATCATTTGATTTTCATTTTTTTACTCGGTTTTCATATGTTCCATGTCCTCATACCGCTGACGCTATTGCTAAAGAGTTGTTGAAGTATTTTTCAGAATGGAACCTTAATGGAAAATTATCCTCTCTCACGGTTGATAATTGTTCATCCAATGATGCTGTAATTGGGATCCTTGATGATAGGTTGGATATAAGGGCACTTTCTTTGAAGTGTAAGTTTTTCCATATGCATTGTTGTGCACATATACCTAATTTGATTGTTAATGATGGATTAGGAATCATTGAGGGCTCAATTGAAAAGATTCGTAATAGTGTAGCGTATTGGAGAGCTACACCTAAAAGAGAGGAAACTTTCAAACAATCTTCTGATAGCTCAAGTGTGGTTTATTCCAAAAAGTTGAAACTTGATTGTAGGACAAGATGGAATTCAAGTTACTTGGTGCTTCAGACGGCTTTATCGTACAGAGGCATTTTTCTAAAGTTAGCAAAAAGGAAAAGAAACTATAAATGTTTGCCTAATGATGAAGAGTGGGATAAAGCTAGAGATATTTATGAGAAGTTGGAGACTTAATTTCTTTGATGTGATTGAATTGTTCTTGGGCACTAAGTACCCCACTGCAAATATTTATTTTCCGAAAGTGTTTGATATTCGGCTTGCTTTGGATGATTGGCTTTTTGATTCGGATTTGATGATCAAAATCATGGCAAAAAGGATGCTTGACAAATGGGAGAAATATTTTGATATAATTAATGGCATTATGGGAGTTGCATGTGTTTTGGATCCTAGATATAAGTTGAATATGTCAGAGTGTTGTTATATTACAATTTATGATTTTGATGTGTCGGACAAGGTGGATTCGATTAAGGATACTTGTTATGCTTTACTTCATGAATATCAACAAAAGTTTAAGCAAGCAAGTGAAGGTCATGGTTCAATTCCCAGTGTTTCTAGTGATTCCACACATGTATCTCATCTCACTTCTGAATGTAGTGGATGTAGTAAAAAAAGGAGCATGGAAGATATATATCAAAAAAAGATCAAGAGGGATCCTCCTGCATCACAAAAATCTGAGTTGGATTTATGTTTAGAAGAAGATGTGATCCCACCTTCAAACACCTTTCATATATTGGCTTATTGGAAGGGATGTGAGTCGAGGTATCCTATATTATCTAGGATTGCTAGAGACATCTATGCCATACCAGTTTCCACAATTACATCTGAGTCTACATTTAGTACTGGAGGGAGGTTTGTTAGTCTGCATCGTAATCGCTTACATCCAAAAACATTAGAAGCTTTGATGTGTGCTAGAGATTGGCTTTGGTCTTCAATAGAGTCGGAAGGTATACTTTTCTTCTTTTTTATATTCTTAGCATATATTAATATTCATTTTCCAGTATTTTTGATCATTTTTTCATTGTTTATTTATATTTTTTGTTAGATGGGGAAGAAGTTACATCTTATCGTCATATTTCTTTTGATGATGATGCCGATAATGAGAATGATGATGATCCTATTGCCTAGAATACTTTGGTAAATTACAGAGGATTAAACCCCTTTTTTCCCATGTTTATTTGCTACTAGAAATAATTATGTTGAGATATTCTAAAAAAAAAAACCGAAGAAAAATAAATGTGTGTGTTTGTATCTTCAAGGTAAATGAATGTATGTGGAAGCACCAAACTTGCTGGAGGATACCTTCATGGAAATCTCCAACAACCACAAGCCTTTGGACTTAGGAGCATTGAGCAGCACATCAATGGCAACTATTGCCTACTGGAAATGGAATGCTACTAATACTATCTTCTATGCTAAGATATTATTTCACTTTGGTTTTGTTATTCACTTTAGACTTGATTAAGAGTTGCATTGAACTTGTAGCCTTTGTGGTTGTAAACTTGTAATATTTGTGTTGGAATCTTGACTTGTAGTTTGGGTATTGGACTTTTGATAGATTTTTGAATGTGATGTTATATTTAAATTGGGTTGGATTTGAAATTTGCATATTGGACTATGGACTACAACTGATTGCAAAGACAGTGGGTATTCCCCGACGGGGACGGGGGACGGGGACGGGGAGAGGTTTTTTCCTCGCAGTGTGCAATTGGGCGAGGATGGGGAGTGGGCTGCCCAATGGGGACGGGGGATACACCACCCATCCCTGATCCTCCCCGTTGCCATCCCTACCCCATTTTTAACATGAAACGTGAGGAGATTAGTTGGAAGAGAGATGTGTAACTTATGTGATTGACGGGGAATTGTTGACCGATTGTAACGGTCATATTGTTATTCTATTAATTAGGCAGTTACAAATGATTAATTACGTATAAATCATCCCATTAAACCCTTATTGACAGTTTCAGTTGTGTGTTACTATTTTAAGGGGTTTACAACCTAATTCTAGATTTGGTGCAGAAACCCAAACAATAGTCCTAACTCTCTCTCCCTTCCTCTCACGCTAGCCTCACAATCATTCGAGTTCGAGTTCAGGGCGTGACAACTACGGTAACTCTAGTAGCCACCATCATTCCTAGTTCAACAATTCATGGGCAATCACCGAGCAATGAAATCCTATACTTCTGCACTAAGGTATGTCCTAATCTTCCAACACATACCTAAAATGATTACAAATGCCTGGAAATCTGAAATTGGCAATCTTTGCCGTAAACCACGAGTACAGATAGAAAACAGAAGAAAACTGACCAACGGAGCTTCGTTTACGTGCTGAAAATTCACAACGAAGTACTACAGTTTTTTCCAGATGTGAACCCCATAATGTCTTCAAACAATAAAGCGCTGAGAATAATTGAGCTTATTGCCCGTACTAAGTCACCAAAATGAAATTTAAAAAAAACAAATCAAAAGTAAAAAAATCATCAAACGGAAGGGATTAACTCAGCTTCTTTGCCCTGCTCACCTTGTTGCGGAGCTGCAGGAGCCTCTTGTTTGGGTTCTGCATTTTCACGAATGGCAGCTTTTTCGGCCTCCCTCGCAGGTACAGCAGATTCGTTTTCAGCATCTTTCTCACCGCCAGCAGCGGGGGCATCTTTCTTACCATCTTTGGCAACATCCTTGCCGTCCACTTTGTTGTCCTTCCCATCCTTTTTATCCTTCTCCCCATCCTTTCCGTCCTTGCCATCTTTCGCAGGGGCTGGAGGGGGAGGCATCATATGGGGTGGTGGGTTCTGCTTCAACTTCAGGAAGATTTGGCGCATTCGTGACAGATCAGTGGGCTTACCAGGCTTAGGCCCTTGGATAACCACGACTGTGGGCTTCTTATTATCTGTATCTTTCTTTCCTCTCTTCTTCTCGATGTTGGGGACCTCCCGTGGTATGAGCTCTGCTATTGCTTTCCAGTAATGTTTGTGTGCCTCTTTGTGGAACTTCTCTTGATTCGCCAAGTAAAGCTGCAACCCAACAAGGTGAAACAAAATAAATAATCGCGAAGTGAAACTGTTATCTAAGTTGTTTATTGTGAAGTTAATCACAAGTAAAAGAGATGGCTAGGTCAAGGTTACCTTCTCCCTCTCTCGATTTAGTTTCCCGACACTCTCACAGTTGAGCTTTCTTTTCTCATAGAATTGCCGTCTGTACTCTTCAGCTTCATTGATTATCTGACTCCTCATCTCTTTCTCAAGCTTCTCCTTTTGCTCAAGGTCAAGGGCATTTTGACTACAGATTTTGGATGAAAGAAACATTAAATTTTAGAAGCTAAGCAACTAGCCCAGGACTGCGGCAAGGACAGAAGAAACTCAGGAAGCTTTTTAACTTTGGTGTCATTGTGCACAGCAACGCAGATAATTGTCCAACAGTCCAACTAGAGAAACATGGTGGATACAATGCCTAAAATCAAGCGTAAACACGCATAATGCTGCAGTTGCTTGGAGATTTATATCTCTATAAATCAGTTTCTTACAGTGTAGTGTCTGTCCATCTTAAACTTTTCAAGGACGCTGGTGTGCCCATTCTAGCCATGATTTTGCCTGCTTAAGATCAGCCAGCAACTAAAAGATTTTGCCAAGCAGCTTTAGCATTGGTCAACACTTTAAACAATGGAAAAAGTAATCTTTATGTCCTGATCATCTGCTTTGAAGGTAACTATGAGTTCCTTAGCTTAAATAAACAAGCACTAGTCTCCATTTTCATGATCAGCTCTAAAGTCCTATGAGTAGGAACTACTAGATAAGTTCCCAAACTCAGTTAAAGGTCAATGAGTCACTAATGACTAAAATATGCAAAACCCTTTTGACAGACAGTGAGAAAGGACTGACATAAACTGCAAAAGCCAACAAAGTACTGATATGACTACAAACTATCAAACATATCGTAACTCATGCTGGAGTTAACAGATATGTGCCTGGAACCTGGGTTTGGAAAGTTGACCTCGCTGCCCCCTTTTCCTCCACCCAATAGCCTGCAGTTGCTTTACAAAACATTGTTCGATTCAGAGTTCAGACGACCCCAACTCAGTGCTAACACATGAATCTATAGGGTATTTCAGGATCTTTTCATTTGTCTCCCCTTCAACCATGTGTAATCAGATCAGACTGTGGAAACAGTACTTAATTTCTTTGGCTAAGCCTGTGATTGGCATCAGCTGCTTTTTCCCCCCCCCCCCTCTCTTTTTTCAAGGAGTTGGGGCTGGTGTTTGAGTTTTAAACAATCTATTAGCATTGTAATTGGCTTTACAGGTTAGTTGTAAGCTCATATGATTTGCACCAGATTGAGAGCTGCAGAAGAAAGCTGCACATCAGGCATAATTAGTTCTAAAGCAAGTTACGTGGAAGTCACCTCTGCCATCATCCAACTTTGACATCAGTTCAATATTTCAATGTTCGGCCAGTGACGACATATGGATGTACATTTACTTTCAGCCAAGCCATGCTCTAGGATCAGACTTATGCAACATAATATGAACTTATCAATGAAAACTTACCAGGTACCTCAAAGTAGTGAACCATAACATAATGTTTAGAGTACATACTATCAATTGGTTATCACCTCTGCTACAAATATTGGTTACCCTCTGTGTATTTGATTTCGTCTTGTTTCTTTTTAGCTTCCAATATATTCTAAGAGACCGACATCTCAGAGCCGTATTAGTTATTATTCTCAAGCCTCTTCTCTCCTAGCAACCCAAAAGCATTTTCTAATTTGTCATTCAAATAATACTACCACAGAATAAGTTGTATGATCTAGCCACCAGTAAATTCATTTAACCTATCATTTTATGGCAATCGTATCTTTCTTACAAATTGATTCAGCATGTCAACAATTATCCTCCTGAACTTTTCGAGCCCAATGCAATTCGAGAGATATCAACCTCACCCAACCATCAAAAGTTGTATACAACAGCCCTAAGAAAGATCTGAATCATTTACAAGCAAACGCGGTGTCAACATTAAAGCTGGAGACAAAAAAGGAAAAATGCTGCATCATCGTCACAAACAATGGACTCTCCAATTATATAGAAGTACTTGTCATACCAGCTCAGTGATCTTTTAGGTTTATTGACGGAGTCTAATGGGCGGAAACGAGGCAATTTACCAATTATAAGAGGTAACCCACATACAGAGCGCTGAATATAATGGGTACCCAAGTCCAAAATTCCTGTTTATAACAAATACAATGCTCGAGGACTTTGTTAATTACCCATACAACCCTAAAGGGACTTTCACAACTAGATCACTTACCTAGTACCCGAAAATTTGGAACTGTCTTGGATTTATTATGCATCTCCAATAAACCAAAAAAGTAAATTTCCTTCTGATGCTTGAATTAAACATTCAGCTCTTGAAGAACTGGCTATAGTGACTTGCACAAGGTTACCCAACCCAAAGCCAGACAGTCCAATTTCTAATCAAAATGAAATTGACCCAACCAAAACCTGAGTTATCCTCAAAGACTTGATGAAATTTACTGTATTTTCTACGCAAACTTGTTGAACCAAGTGGTGATATACCTAAACTTAACCAATCCCCCGTAATGAACCAGCTAGACCCAAGATATATCATCAAACGAATCCAGACCTAATCCATGTGGCAGTCAGTTGAGACAACTGGCAAAGTCTTTGCACCTTATATGCACCAAAAAAAATAAAAAAAATAAAAATCACTTAATCCATTTAAACCTGAACCTTTTAGTCTGAAGTCTATTGCCCTTTGCAATGCAAATTTATATTTTTTTAAAGAAAAAAAAAATATACGCACATGATCCACCGATATAATAAGACTTCCAAGTACAGATGAAAAAGATGAATTCAACAATAAACGACCCCTGATGCATACGATCGATTGAATCAACAAGCTTTGAATGCAAGGACATCAATTCACCCAGAGAGAGAGAGAGAGACAGAGAGAGACAGAGAGAGACCGGCGCCATTCGCGGAAGACAGCGCCTTCCTCGGGAAGCATCTCGGAGGGTGGAGGCAAAACGGACCCATCTCCAGCTCCATCTCCATCACCAGAGGTGAAGATCCCTTCATCCAACGCCTGTCTCTGCCCTTCTTCTTCGCGGTGGTCGCCATTCATCTCCAGCTCGAACGGCGACGGCGCGTACTCCGCCTCCGCCGACTGGAACCCATATGCCCCTCCTCCATCAGCGGCGGGGTCCTCGGCGCCGACGAAGTCCGGGGTGTAGTTGGGCTCGAATCCGCCGTCCTCTCCTCCCGTTTCGTTGAAGGGAGTGGCGGCGGGGACTGCATTAACTACGTCGCCACCGTCTGTGCTCATCGCTTCGAACATCGACATTGTGAGCCCACTTGGTGGGGGAATTCTGTGTCGTATGGGGTATTAGAGTGTGTGGTTGTCTATGGTTTCTCTGATCTCCTACATTGCGGATGCCATGGACATGGATGAGGAAAGGAGCTTCAAGCTGGAAAGGGACCCCAATGCGGTTGAAACGTGCGCGAATGAAGATGGTGACTTCACAGCATGACATTTGGATCTTTGACTTTTTCCCCTTGCCGCGTGGCGTCGCGAAATACTCTCTATGTGAATTTTACAACGCGTATGCAACTGTGGAATGTCAAGCACAAGATGATGGTAAACTAGTTGGCCACTAAAATGAAAAGCACCTCGTGGTAAATGTTAAATTTTCAGAGCTCTTTTGAAGGAAAATTGACAAAATTCTTAGTTGCTTCCCCCCCCCCCCTCTCTTATGTGTGTGTTGGATTTTTAAAAGTCAAATTAAAAAATACAAAAAAAAAAAAAAACCAACTTAGATGTCAATATTCCTTTTTCTGTTGATAAAAACGGTAGAGAATTATATTAAGGTAGAAGATATATGAGCGTGCAAATCATCCGATACCCGATCAAGCACACTAGTGAGGCCATCATCTACCCATAATGCTCCTATAAAAGATAATGGTTGCCCTTTACTTCCGCCCATTTTGACATATGATCAAAATAAAAAAGCTAAAAGAACCAACACAGGTTAGGATATTTTGAACAAGTAAACCAACAAAATTGTCCTGGATGCTCTTGGATCTCAGCTTTTGGATCAATTAGAGACAATCTCCTTCCACTACCAATCCATCATACCCTACTTTTGTAACAGTTTAAGTCTTTAATTTTTCATTTATTGTTGTTTCATGAAGTTAGTCACATTATACTCCCTCTTTGTATTATTGTTCTCATCACTATTACTGTTTATTTAACATTATTATTACTTCCATTACTATTATTATTGTTATTCATGGTTATTGCCAACATGTCGTTCTCAATCCACTTAGGCATGAATCAAACTTCCCTAACATTAACACTTATTATTCGCTTTAATCCTAATCTATCAGCTTTAATACTTTACTAAGCCATAAAAATCAAGTTTCATAATTTTCCTTGAATCATTATTACCACACAAATCCTACATTAGAACACCTTTCAATCTCCTTAAATTTTCCCTTCAAAACACACATTAAATCAATTAGTCTCAAGATTCCCAAAGATGGCTTCCTCCATCTCCAATGTCAACTCCACTCCAACTTCTTTTAATGGCAACATCTACACACACCTGCACATATACAAGATACACACATAAATTTCATTTACAGCACAAAAATTCCCTCCAAACTCAATCAAATCAACTTAATAAGCACCCAAGTCACAACCCAACCTCAAGTTTCACTCCTCCATGGCTAGCTACCAAATCTCAATCACATCCATCCTCAAAATTACCTTAATAATACTAATGTAATGCACCGACCCCTGCAGGGCCACGAGTGGTTACTAATAATAGCTTTAAGGAATGTTGACTAATCCCATAAATCACCCTAGGTTTTTTCAGCGTGTTTCGTCCTTACTTACACGCTGTTTGAGAACTTCTCAGAAGGTCATCCATCACAAAATTGCTTCACAGCAAGCACGCTTGATTGTGGATTTCTTAAGAGTGGGTGCCCAAAAAAGAAAGGTGCGCCTTTGGTGACACATGTAGTCACTTCAAATCCTTTTAAGCTACGCTTAGGGTATGACATTCATCCGCACTTGAAGCGCACAACGTCTCCATTGTGCCTCACTGACCGACCGATCGACTTACACATCCACTTGACCAACGGTCTATCCTAGTATTTTTGGCTTGCTAGGTGACTGCCCAGGGCTCTTCGTCCACTGGCGCAACTCATGTCGCATGTCAGCTATGATATCATTTGTAACACCTTGATCCCTCCAGGGCTGCTGACAGTTATCGAGAATAGCTTTAAGGATTGTTGACTGACCCCACAAATCACAAGAGGTCTTTTTAGCGTGTTTTGTCCTCACTCACACGCTTTCTGGGAACTTCTGTTGAATTAGCATATTCAGTTTTGATGACAACAAACCCAAGTGTAAAATGCTCTTAAGTAATGTTGCTCCAAACAAAGTTCTCCAAACAGGCATACACTGTCATTTTCAATATGCGTCTTAACTTGTTTGCTGAATGTTGAGAACAAGTCTTAAGAACAGGTCTCATACCTTGATGACTCATGCTCAAGTCAAGAACACCACCTCGATGAGTTGATTGTGTGTCAAGATCAGTTCTTAAACTCAAGCAATACAAGAACAACCTGGCAAACAGGCTAGATGTTTCAAGGACAATCCAACAAACAGGCCTTTCTGAACTCAAGCGATACAAGAACAACCTGGCAAACAGGTTGGTCTAGGTGGTTGGGGCAGCGTATTCGTCTTGAACAAGATGACTGGATCTACAACAAGATGTCTTGGGTAATTTAGGTTTTATTTTTTAGACTCTTGTTAATATGCCAATCTTGAAAAGTCTCTAACTAACCACTCTTGAATTGGTTGCGCTATTTGCTTCAGAACACCAAGTTTGAACAACCCTGTAAACAGGGTACCTAGGGTGTTTCTGAACTGCAACGGCCAAACCCGGTCACTTTGGAAAACTTATTTTGGTTGGCCAAAAGTTCTAATATATTTTGATAAAATTCTAAGATAGCAATTTAAGCTGTAGGAAATCTTTTGATATGAAAATCACTTGGGAGATTTGCAAAACTGATTTTGGAAAATATTTACCAAAATCGAAAATATTTCTCTCTTATCCTTTGGAAAGTGATTAATTCAAAATTCAAGTGAGATTCTTTTCCAGGTATTTCACGGCTATTTTTAAGGGGAAAAGGTAGTCTTTTATCCTCCAAAATCAAATCCCTACAATATTGGGAAACTCTATCCTCATTGGATCTTTTAGCCGTTGGAATTCTCTGTGCTAAGCAAAAATCTCTCTTTGCTAAACATAGCTGATTTTATCACTTCTCCTTGTTTTTGACCGTTGGATTTTTTGTTTAAAAACTCAACATTTCACTCCCATTTAGAAGTGAAGAAAAAACGAGAAACATACACAACATACGCAAAAAGGGAGAAGTGCAAAAGTGGTTTTTCTAGTGAGAAGAATTTTTCGAGCTACTCTTGAGAAAAGAAAAACCGAGACAAGTTGTGTTTAAGCTGAGCTTTCAAGATATTGGCATATTAGGACTTTATTGTACCTTACATCTGCTTAAATCAGAAGCACCCTCGTAAGGTGTTTTGTAACCCTGATCTTGGATCAGAAAAGTGAGTGAGTGGTCCTCAGTCGTGTGGACTTTGGACGTGTCCAATCTGGTGAGATTTGGACGTGGTGTAACCTTTCTTAGAAAAGAAGGTTACGTGGTTGCAAGTTGTAACAAGGTGTGTTACATTTGTAACATGTGAAGCCCGTTAGTGAAAGTGGTTAAATCCTACACGAGGTAGGTCGTGGTTTTTCACACCTCAGTTGGGCTAGAGGTGTTTTCCACGGAAAAATTGTGTGTGCTTTATTTCCGCATTTATCTTGTTGATTTTCGCCTTTGAGCAAATTGAAAACATCTGGTGCAAACAAGTCAGAAGGTTGTTTGTAATTCAAGAACAACCTCTGCAATCAGGAGGGTGTTTGTCAGTAAGTACGCGAAAATCGAACACCACAATTCACCCCCCTCTTGTGGGTAAGTGCTTATAAATTCAACAAGTGGTATCAGAGCAGGTTCTCTCACAAAAGGGCTAACACCTTGAGAGATTCTGAAGATGAGTACACCACAAGGAATCCTTGAAGGGCAATCCATTACTCGGCCACCCTATTTCAACGGCCAACATTATAGTTGGTGGAAAAATAGGATGAAGAACTATATTCAGGCAGAAGATTATGAGTTATGGATGCTCATTAAGAACGGGCCCCTTGCTCCCACCAAGGTGCTTGAAGATGGTAAGAAGGTTCCCAAGGAACCCATAGAGTTTGATGCTGAAGACTATAAGAAAATGGAAAAGAATGCCAAGGCCAAGAAGCTATTATATTTTGGCCTAGGTCCAGATGAATATACACGTATCTCGGAGTATGAGTCAGCCCAGGAGATATGGAATGCCCTCCAAGTAGCTCATGAAGGAACAAGTCAAGTCAAACAATCACATATTGAGCTACTCATGAGGCAATATGAGTTGTTTGATATGGGTGATCGTGAGAACGTGATGGATATGTACACACGCTTCACCCACATAACAAACGAGCTAAAATCCCTGGGAAAATCCTTCACCACAGAAGAGCTGGTGAGGAAGATTCTAAGGATTTTGCCTCGGTCTTGGGAAGCGAAGGTGACAGCCATCCAAGAAGCTAAAGACATGAACAAGATCACCCTCGACGAGTTGATTGGCAATCTTCAAACCTATGAACTCAGAAAGAACTCACAACAAAAAGAGGAGCAGAAGAAGGATCGTGGGCTTGCCTTGAAAGCACAAGAGGATGATGACTCTGACCTTGAGGATGAAGAGATGGCCTTAATGACACGAAAGTTCAAGAAATTCTTCAAAAAGGTCAAAGAAAACAACAGAAGAAAGGACTTCAGTAAATCCAGAAACACCCCCCGAGAACAGTTCACAGGGTGTTTTAAATGTGGCAAACCAGATCACCTTGTGAAAAACTGCCCTCTGCTTCGAGAAGAGCAGGAGTTCGAACAACCCAGAAAACAGGTTCGAAAACAACCTGTGAACACCTCAGGCAAAAGATTCTCGAAGGCTATGCTTGCTGCCTGGGGAGACTCTTCTGAGGATGAAGGTGAATCTGAAAGTGAAGGAGATACTGTAGCTCTCATGGCACAAAGTGACTCAGACTCAGATGATGAATCCACAAACAGCTTGACTGATCTCAAGAACAAGGTACGTGGTCTCAATAAAGCAACTCTCGAAAAACTTTTGTATACCTTGATGGATACTTGTGCTGAATTGAAACGAGATGTCCGAGACCTAGAACTAGAAAATGAGATCCTTAAGAATGAGAAACTTGAGGCTAAAAGAGAAATTCTAGCTTCACATCAAACCATAAATGACCTTAGGGAGACCTTGATCTTGAACGAAGTAAAATATACCACCAATCAAGCCAAGGCTGAAAAGGAAACCCTTGAGCTTAAAGAAAAGGTTGAAGTTTTGCTTGCTGAAAACAAGAACCTGTCGGCTAAAGCAAAACGCACAGAACGCGACCTTGCCACAAACAGGTTGTGGAACAAGTCCTCACAAACCCTTGATTGGTTAAACATTCACCACAGTCGAAACAAAAAGGGACTTGGATATAAGCCTAAACGAACCGTTTACCCAATCCATAGAAAGTATGTGGGATTACCTGAAAACATTGTTTGCTTTCATTGTGGTAAAAATGGTCACTATCAATATTCATGTCCTTCAAGAAGGTATGCCATTGAAAAGAATGAAAGGTATGTGAAACAAATCTGGATTAGGAAAGATGAGCTTTATTTATCTAAAAGAATGGGACCCAAGTGGATTTGGGTTCCCAAAACTAACCCTTGATTTATTTTGCAGGCTGAAGTGAGAGAGAACAACCCCGCAAACAACCCAGCAAACAGGGTAAGAAACATCCTGGCGAATAGCTCAGAAAATAACCTTGAAAACAGGCAGCTGTGGTATGTTGATAGTGGGTGTTCGCGGCATATGACCGGAGAAAAATCAAACTTTCTCTCACTTACAGCTTCAACCGGTGGGAGCGTGGCTTTTGGAAACGGCAAGTCTGGGACAATTGTCGGTATAGGTAGCATTGGTAAAACTCTCTCCCACTCAATTGATAATGTGCACTTAGTTGATGGTTTAAAGCATAATTTACTAAGTGTGTCCCAACTGTGTGACAAGAACAATCTAGTGGTGTTCTCACGAACACATTGCTTGGTTGTCAATGCCAACACAGGAGACGTTGTATTGAAGGGGAAGCGTCACAAAAATGTTTACAAAGTATGTATTTCCACACTTCCCCAAAACAACCTGACTTGTTTGAGCGCTTTAAATGATGATATAATGCTCTGGCACAAGAGACTAGGTCATGCAAGTCTCACTCTTTTGAACAAACTTGTTTCCAAAGACCTAATTGTTGGACTACCTTCCATCAAATTCAATGATGACAAGGTTTGTGAAGCTTGTGCAAAAGGAAAACAAGTCAGATTGTCTTTTAAATCAAAAAGGTGTGTTAGCACTATCCGACGTCTTGAATTATTACACATTGATCTATGTGGTCCTATGAGAATAACAAGTAGAGGTGGGAAGAGGTATGTGCTTGTCATAGTGGATGATTACTCTCGATTTACTTGGACCCTGTTCTTGGCCTCCAAGGATGAAACTTTTGAGAATTTTATTGCCCTTCTCAAAAAGGTTGAAAAGAGAGTAGGACACTCATTGGTTAGCTTGAGGTCTGATCATGGTACTGAATTTGAAAATGCAAGTTTTACAGAATTTTGTAATACGCATGGTGTTGATCATAACTTCTCGGCCCCAAGAACACCCCAATAGAATAGGGTGGTTGAGCGCAAAAACCGCTCCCTAGAAGACATGACTAGGACAATGCTTATTGCTAGTGGTCTTCCTAGGAACTTTTGGGCAGAAGCTTTGAACACATCATGTTACATTATGAATAGATGTATGATTAGACCTATTTTGAACAAAACTCCCTACGAACTCTTCAAAGGCAGAAAGCCCAACATTATGCATTTAAGAACATTCGGTTGTAGGTGTTTTGTGCATAATAATGGGAAGGATGCTTTATAAAAGTTTGATCCCAGGAGTGATGAGGCAATATTTCTCGGTTATTCCTCTTACAGCAAGGCATACAAAGTCTTTAACAAAAGAACCTTGTGCGTTGAGGAAAGTGTGCATGTGCTTTTTGATGAATCTAACACTTTGAATAAGAATGGTGCATAGGAAGAAGAGTTTGAATTAGGTCTTATCCGAAAAGAAGTGTTGCCCCATGAGAGACAAGGTAAGAACGCCATGGAGACAACAGGCCCAGAAGTTGTTCCTCAAAACGGCAGGCAAGGTGAACACCAAACAGGAGGAAACACCATTGAACCCTGTTCGGGACCATGTTCTTCAGGAACAGGCTTACAAACAGGTGCAGAAACAGGCTCAGGAGGTGTTCGTGAGCCTGATTCTCCAAATTTTTCGGCTAGAGTAGAGCATGTGTCTGTGGATCCACTTACTCCACGACCATGAAAGCACCATAGTTCACACCCCCTTGATCAAATTCTGTCTGATATTAACAGTGGAGTGCAAACTAGGTCTAAGCTTAAGAATTTCTGTGCTTTCTATGCTTTTCTCTCTAACATTGAGCCAAAGAATGTGAATGAAGCTCTTGCAGATTCAGATTGGGTCACGGCAATGCAAGAAGAGCTCCATCAATTTGAAAGAAACAGAGTATGGCACCTGGTACCTAAACCTGCAGAGAGAACAATCATTGGAACCAAGTGGGTGTTCCGAAACAAGCTGGATGAGTCAGGAACAGTCACTAGGAACAAGGCACGGCTGGTTGTTCAAGGGTATAACCAAGAAGAAGGGATCGATTATGAAGAAACCTTTGCACCAGTTGCTAGAATTGAGGCTATTCGAATCCTAATAGCCTTTGCAGCTCATATGGAAATCAAGCTATATCAAATGGACGTGAAAAGTGCATTCCTAAACGGATACCTTAAAGAAGAGGTGTATGTCAAACAACCCCCTGGTTTTGAAAACAGTGAATTTCCTAACCATGTTTTCAAACTTGACAAAGTTCTTTATGGTTTAAAACAAGCTCCTAGAGCTTGGTATGAACGTTTGTCAATTTTTTTACTTGAAAATAATTTTAAAAGAGGCAAGGTAGACAATACCTTGTTTCTAAAATCTAAGGGGGAACATTTATTGATTGTCCAAATATATGTTGATGACATTATATTTGGTGCAACTCATCATGATTTATGCAATGAATTTTCAAATATGATGAGGAGTGAGTTTGAGATGAGCATGATGGGTGAGCTTAACTTTTTCTTAGGCTTACAAATCAAGCAAACTCCAAACGGCACCATGATCCATCAACAAAAGTATATCAAGGAGCTACTTAAGCGTTTTGGGATGGAGTCGGCCAAATCCATAGACACTCCTATTTCTCCTTCAACCAAGTTGGTTATGGATGATGGGAGTCCCTCAGTTGAGGAGAAACTCTATAGGGGTATGATTGGGTCACTCCTATACCTAACCGCTAGTAGACCAGATATTATTTTTAGTGTTGGTTTATGTGCCCGTTTTCAGTCTAATCCTAAGGAAACTCATCTTAAGGCTGTTAAACAGATACTAAGATATTTGAAACATACACCCAATTTAGCTTTATGGTATCCTAGAGGTTGTAATTTTGATCTTGTTGGATATGCTGACGCTGACTATGCTGGATTCCTAGTTGATAGAAAGAGTACCTCAGGTATGGCTCACTTTCTTGGACCTTGTTTGGTATCTTGGGCTACCAAGAAGCAACATTCAGTTGCCATGTCCACAGCAGAAGCTGAATATGTTGCAGCAGCTTCATGTTGTGCTCAACTGTTGTGGATAAGACAACAGCTTAAGGACTTTTGTGTTGACACTGGATGCATTCCTATTTTTTGTGATAACACAAGTGCAATTAACATTGCCAAAAATCCATGTCAACATAAAAGAACAAAGCATATTGACATTCGACATCATTTCTTGAGAGATAATGTTGAAAAGGATTTAATTTCTATGAATTTTTGCACAACGGAAAATCAAATTGCTGATATATTCACTAAGGCACTAGCTAGAGATCAATTTGAGAGAAATAGACTGGAACTAGGGTTGGTAAGAACACCCTGAGATACTTGTTTCCAAGACATGAACTAGGTTTGGTAAAAACAACCTCTACACCCTGTTCTTTCCCCTTGTTTGCAAATCTTATTAGCAACTGATGTGATTTATGTACAATGAGTGCATACACTCGAATTGCATGCATTTTGTTTATACAAAGAGTGCAGCATAAGGGGATGTACTAAGGATCACTGGAGCAACTCTGCCACCCCTAGTACCAATGAGTCAAATCAAGATCAAACGGCGAAGAACAGGCAGGTATCTTGATCGAACGGAAAGAACAGGTACGTCCCTTGGTTGTTCGATGCATATGGGAATGTGTTTTCTTTAAACCTCCCTCCTTACCAAGGCACACGCCTTTAATGTTCTCACCCGTTGCAAACCTAGAGATCTTTAAAAGATTTTGGGTGCTCTCTCTCTCTTTAAATGCCCTGTTCTCAGTTCGTCTTTTCACCTGACTTCATCTCGCTCAAAAGCAAACCCTAATCTCTCTCCTCTAGCAACAATGGCTTCCAACAACACCTCTCACTCAAAAGCCCTGGTTCTTGCGTCCTCAATCCCTGCTCCCCCTCGCCCAATCCTGTACAAGCCTTTCAGATTTCTGAAAAGCTTGTTCCTAAAGTCAGTCGGGATAGGGATGGACGATATTCCCTTCAATTGTGGAAGGGAATTGGTGTTTCTTGTGGGGACAGTTGCATGTCCCATTAAAGTAGAGTCGGAGGGTGCACCATCGGGGCCTCAAGATAAAATCTTGGAAACCCCTGAAGGGTTTAGTGATAATTTCGAACCCTGTTCTTTTGGGCTGTTTCCTGAAACAGTGCCTAAAAACCAGGGATGACTCTTTCGACGCCGTGTGTGTGGATGATCTGAATGTCGATTTCCGAGGGAATGCGAATGAGACGTCAGAGGAGAGTCAGGAGAAGGATTCTCTCCCTGAGGCTGAACTTACTACTCCGGTTGCTCAAACCGGAGAGAAAAGGAAAAGGGTGAAATTAGTGGCCAGGCGTAGCAGAATGCCAAGAACAAGGCCACAAGCAAGGTCTCAGCCCCCTCAAACTCCCTCTTCTCTAACAGCCTCCAAGCCTTCTCGCAAATCTGCAAGAATAGCTTTTCAATCCGCTCCCCGTATCTCCAAACCCTCAACTCCAATCATCGAGGAGATTTTCTCTTCTTCTAACGAAGGGTTCTCGAGTTCTGACTCTGAGAACACCTCTTTCAAATAGGGGACACCGGTGTTCTCCGAGTCCTCTGAAGATCAAGCCCCTCAATCAACCTCTAAACCTGCTGTAAAGTCCTCTCCTGTAAACTCACCCCTCAAACGAAAGCCCAGAATAGCTCCCCTACCAGACGCTACCACCTCTGTTCCTCCTCCCAAACGCCCAAAGAAGTCCACTCCCTCTCCTATGTCTGACAAGCATGTGCAATTGCTTAAGCGAAATGTCGTCAGGGGGAAGGTAGTTAATGTACGTTTTTTTCGAGGAACAGGGTCTGGGGGTGTTCATGCACAAGTTGCGAGTCCAAGGGTGGCTCGACTTGTTTGCAAACGCCCAGTTGGGGTGTTCTGTGCCTGAGTTGGCTGAGTTTTACGCCAACTGCAGTGTCACCAAAGGGGTGGTGACAAGTTTTGTGAATGGGCAAGGCATTAAGGTTGATGCGCCCACACTTGGGAAAATATTGGGTGTGCCCTCACAAGGCTTTGCTGTGTATGTGAGGGAAGACAAAACTGCCCTGACAACATCCAGGCTCCTTGAGGTGTCCCAACGCCTCAGTCAGAAACAGGGCCTGAGAACACCCCTCTCGGTTAAGAAGGGTGAAATGACCTCCCTGTACCAACTACTGTTTATGTTCACCATCAAGAACATAATTCCGCGAGGTCAAGGGCGAAACTCAGCAGATGCCCTTGATCAATGTCTGGTGGACCTACTGGATCGGAGGAACCAATCAACCTCCCTGCAATTATGATTCGCCACATAGGGCGAATTACGAACACCACCCGGGCACATGATCTTGGCTATGGGTTTCTGCTAACAAGGGTGTTTGAGCAGTTTGGGATAGCGCTCACACGGAGAGTGGCGGCCCAAATCATTGATGAGATTAGGAGACACCCTGCTAGGGTGTGGCTATGAGGTTGGCGAAGGGTCAGTCTCCAAACAGGGTCGTCGACCACCTCGACCACCTGTTTCTGGGCAACCTTCCATCAAGGTTGAGGCTGTTCTTGAGGACAATGCTCGCCTCAAGGATGAGCTCTCCGCCGTCAAGGCTGCTCTTGCTGAGGAACAAGCCCTCTCCGCCAAACGCCATGAAGATTTGCTTGCCCTTCTCTCTACCCTTGCCCCCAGCATTCCTCCTCTGCAAACGAAACCACCCCCTGCTCCCTGATTGTCTAGGCTGGTCTTTATTCTCCTCCTCCTCCTCTCGTAGTTTTGTTATTTTGGCATTGTACTACTTTTCTTTGCAATGAAATATCTATTTGCAATGCTTTATATGCTTTTCTTGCAACCATCCTGTTGTTCTTGCTTTTTAATGATGCCAAAAAGGGGAAGAATAGTGTAACCTACTGACAAAGTTTGACGAATGAGCCTGACCTTGACACGATAGGGTGGGTTGACCTCTAACTCCTTGTGCTTCGTGGATCCCTATCAGCATTCAATTTTTTTTTTAATATGGACACTTGGTTTGTCATCATCAAAAAGGGGGAAATTGTTGAATTAGTATATTCAGTTTTGATGACAACAAACCCAAGTGTAAAATGCTCTTAAGTAATGTTGCTCCAAACAAAGTTCTCCAAACAGGCATACACTGTCATTTTCAATATGCGTCTTAACTTGTTTGCTGAATGTTGAGAACAAGTCTTAAGAACAGGTCTCATACCTTGATGACTCATGCTCAAGTCAAGAACACCACCTCGATGAGTTGATTGTGTGTCAAGATCAGTTCCTGAACTCAAGCAATACAAGAACAACCTGGCAAACAGGCTAGATGTTTCAAGGACAATCCAACAAACAGGTTGGTCTAGGTGGTTGGGGCAGCGTATTCGTCTTGAACAAGATGACTGGATCTACAACAAGATGTCTTGGGTAATTTAGGTTTTATTTTTTAGACTCTTGTTAATATGCCAATCTTGAAAAGTCTCTAACTAACCACTCTTGAATTGGTTGCGCTATTTGCTTCAGAACACCAAGTTTGAACAACCCTGTAAACAGGGTACCTAGGGTGTTTCTGAACTGCAACGGCCAAACCCGGTCACTTTGGAAAACTTATTTTGGTTGGCCAAAAGTTCTAATATATTTTGATAAAATTCCAAGACAGCAATTTAAGCTGTAGGAAATCTTTTGATATGAAAATCACTTGGGAGATTTGCAAAATTGATTTTGGAAAATATTTACCAAAACCGAAAATATTTCTCTCTTATCCTTTGGAAAGTGATTAATTCAAAATTCAAGCTGAGATTCTTTTCCAGGTATTTCACGGCTATTTTTAAGGGGAAAAGATAGTCTTTTATCCTCCAAAATCAAATCCCTACAATATTGGGAAACTCTATCCTCATTGGATCTTTTAGCCGTTGGAATTCTCTGTGCTAAGCAAAAATCTCTCTTTGCTAAACATAGCTGATTTTATCACTTCTCCTTGTTTTTGACCGTTGGATTTTTTGTTTAAAAACTCAACATTTCACTCCCATTCATAAGAGAAGAAAAAACGAGAAACATACACAACATACGCAAAAAGGGAGAAGTGCAAAAGTGGTTTTTCTAGTGAGAAGAATTTTTCGAGCTACTCTTGAGAAAAGAAAAACCGAGACAAGTTGTGTTTAAGCTGAGCTTTCAAGATATTGGCATACTAGGACCTCATTGTACCTTACATCTGCTTAAATCAGAAGCACCCCTGTAAGGTATTTTGTAACCCTGATCTTGGATCAGAAAAGTGAGTGAGTGGTCCTCAGTCGTGTGGACTTTGGACGTGTCCAATCTGGTGAGATTTGGACGTGGTGTAACTTTCTTAGAAAAGAAGGTTACGTGGTTGCAAGTTGTAACAAGGTGTGTTATATTTGTAACGTGTGAAGCCCGTTAGTGAAAGTGGTTAAATCCTACACGAGGTAGGTCGTGGTTTTTCACACCTCAGTTGGGCTAGAGGTGTTTTCCACGGAAAAATTGTGTGTGCTTTATTTCCGCATTTATCTTGTTGATTTTCGCCTTTGAGCAAATTGAAAACATCTGGTGCAAACAAGTCAGAAGGTTGTTTGTAATTCAAGAACAACCTCTGCAATCAGGAGGGTGTTTGTCAGTAAGTACGCGAAAATCGAACACCACAATTCACCCCCCTCTTGTGGGTAAGTGCTCATAAATTCAACAACTTCCCAGAAGGTCACCCATCATAAGATTGTTTCACAGTAAGTACGCTTAACTGTGGAGTTCTTAAGAGTAGACTTCCAGAAAAGAAAGGTGTACCTTTGGTAATATAAGTAGCCACTTCTAATCCTTTTAAGTGACACTCGGGGTATCACATTCTTTCCGGGGAGCCCACCCGTAAGCACTCAACAGTTAAGCATGCTTACTATGGAGAAATCTTATGATGTGTGACCGCATGAGAAGTTTCCCAGGCAGCATGTGAGCGATGATGAAACATATCGGAAAGACTTGTGGTGATTTGTGGAGCCAATCAACGATTCTTGAAGCCGTTTCTGGTAACAGTTGGTGCCCGGGAGGGGGTCGGAGCATTGCAGATGGTATCAAAGTTAACCTGTGACCGTGAGCTATGACAGTGGACAGGAGAGCCCTGGGCAGTCACTTAGTCGAGCAAAGATATTAGATGAGCCGCTGGTGAAGACAACTTGTAAGCCGGTCGATTAATGAAGCACAACGAGGACATTAGGCGCTTCAAGTGGGGGTAATTGTAACACCTTCTAAATGGCTTAAAGGATTTGATGCAACTATTTATATCATCAAAGTTGGACCTTTCTTTTTGGAAAGCCCACTCTTAAGAACTCCACAGTTAAGCGTGCTCACTGTGGAGCAAT
>JAKOGI010001104.1:127500-257500 GCA_029747015.1 Carnegiea gigantea
CCAACTTAGCAGTCAAGACAACAATTTGATTCTACATGGTCATCATTTTTGTTGAGAACTTTCACTAACAGCTGAGATTCACTCTTCTTCATGCCGCTACTAAACCCAGTAACCTTAACATGACTTTCATCACCCATTAGCTTACAATAGACACTTTTCTTCACCTTTAAGGTTTCTTCTGAGAACTTAACTTCAAAAGATCCAGTTTTTTTCTTTAGTCATAGTCATCGCCGATTCCTTGCATAAAAAACAAAATGAAAAGTTTAAATCACACATATATTAGTACAATAAGATGAAATAGATTGGTTATCGAGACATTGGAAGTGTTTATCTTGTTAAATTAAAAGGGACTAACACATACTATGCCATGAAAAGTCATAAACAAAGCTTCACTTGCCAGTATGAACTAGTATCCAGGACTCAAACTGAAAGGGAGATTATTGGCTCCACAGGCAAATGCACATCATTTTGCATGAAAGGGCAAGGTCGATCTTAAACCATGATCGTGCAATTTAAGATTAGACAATCCTAACCATCACAAGTATCCGATGAACTAAACAAATTAACAAAATATAACGAGGCACAAAATCATAACGGCAAGCGCCAAATCCAGCAACTCAAACAAGAAGACTACTGATTTCAAACACATTTACAACCAAATTATATCAGTTGATTCAATTGTACAAAAGTGGAGACTAGAGAGATAACCACCATCTTACAATTCTAAGACGAAAGGGCATTCATTAACAAGGTCAAAAGAGGGTCCAATCAGAAACAAGAGACCTACGAGTTACAAAGTGATCAAGTAATTGATCAATTCCTTAATACCCACATATTGGTCAATCAAACCCAATGAAAAGTCAGGGGGGGACAATGAGGTTATACTTAAAAAGATACCATTACTATCCTCTATGGTTGAAATTGAGGTAAGAAAAATGAGACAAATTGCCAAATGTATATAGAGGAATTGTGATGGAGAGAAAAGAACTTGAAGAGTAAAAGGGATAGAATGTGTAGACTAGAGATAGGAAGAAGGACAAGGATTAAGGAAACCTTTTCCACGAATTAAAATATTATAATATTGAGTAAAAAAAAGGAGAAAATACCCCCTCCGCCTCTAATCTTTCTTTTTTGTCATTAGTAACTTGGATCACTAAATATAAGTAAAATGTGTCAAAATTGGTCAAAAGCAACCTATAGTGACACTCCCTGCAAACAATTGTTATGCACTTACTACAAATTATTTACTACATATCCATAACAACTACAAGTATCCTATGTGTCTACAACTTCTAAAAACAATATCCTTGACAATGGGGAGAATTCCCTAAAAAAATCAACCCAAAGTAGGAAAAAGAGGATGACAATCAACTATACCTGAATTATAAAAATAAGATGCTCGACTTGTAACTACTGATCACATAATCAAACATCTCGATAGACCATAAGAACATTAGAAAAGTCTAAAACTGTAAATGATTGTCCAGAGCAAAGTGACCTTCCTCTTTAATCATCAATCAATGCTATTTGTAGTCCTTGCTCAAGACTTGGAGTGTGACAGTTACACAACAAATAGAACAATTTGGGACTAGCAGTACACTGATAGCTCCTAAGGAGCTCAACTCCATTCACACCTTTAGCTAGGATGTACTTAGTAAAGAGCTACCAAAGTAGACTCACACAAAAATAAATAGTATGAAACACAGAAACATTAAGCCTTAGAAGATCACCACTACAACAACAATTCAGATTGCCAAAACATTCAGCAGCATTAGCAAAAAATAATATGTCAACTATTAGTGCATTTTTTATCTCAAAATTAGGTCCTATGGTGTAAAGTATTTGAGACATTAAGCAACCATCTCCGACCCCCACCACCTGACCCTAGCAACACTACCTCCCCCCTTCATCTAAACTCTAATGTTTGGCAACATGTCTTCATAAGTATCCATTGCTCCATATAGTTCACCATTGAGTAACCAAATTAACAATGTGCAATTAGATTTTAGCCAATTTAGCCAAATATCAAAATTTTCAGCAATAAAACTTTAACAAATTCAACAAATATAGCAAAATTCAACAATAATAGAGAACAAATTAAACACAACAATTTCGATTTCATTAAGAAATTTAGCCAAATAGAGAAGTAAGATGACAGATTCGGGAAACAAAGATTAGCAAATGCACAACTCTCATAAAAGCAACCAAAAATTACTATCGGAAGATTAAAGATTAAGGAAATAGAGAAACTACAAATAGTGTTGAATTCCAAGAGTACACAACCACAAGAGGGGGGTGAATTGTGCTGGTCGATTTTCGCCTAATAACTGACAAACAACCGTAGCACTTGATTGCAGAGATTATTTGTAAATCACAAACAACCTTACGCCTTGTTTGTAGCGGTTGTTCTCAATTGATTCAGTAGCGAAATTCAAAGTAATAAATGCGGAAATAAAGCACACACAATTTTTACGTGGAAAACACCTCTAGCCCAACTGAGGTGTGAAAAACCACGACCTACCTCGTGTAGGATTTAACCACTTCACTAACGGGCTGAAAACGTTACAAAAACAACACTCCTTGTTACAACTTGTAACCCACGTAACCTTCTTCCCTAAGACAGGTTAAACCACGTCCAATCTCACCAGATAGGACACGTCCAAAGTCCACACGACTGAGGACACACTCACTCACTTTCTGTTATGAGAACAGGGGTACAAAACACCTTACTGGGATGCTTCTAACTTAAGCAGATGTAAGGTACAATGAAGTCCTATTATGCCAAGAAATTGAAAGCTCAGTTAAGCACAATCTTCTCACGGTTTTTCTCTTTGAAATTCAGCTCTAAAAATCTCTTACTTCTTTGTAAAAACCGGATTGTCAAATGGGAGAGAGAATTTCAATATTTAAACGCACAACCCAACGGCTATTCTTTTCAAAAGATAGGGAAAATCCTCTATTTTTAGTCGCTTAGAAGATTCACCAAAGATTTCCAACGGCTAAGAGAGGAGAGAAGATTTTCTTAAAATATCTTGACCGAGTAATCTAGCTTGAAAAGAATAAAATCTTGATTTATCCCAAATTTAATCAAGACCTAAAAATAAAGGATAAGAATCTTTCAAGAGAAATCTTTAGCAAAAACGGTTTTGCAATTTTATTTTTTTTTTTCCAAATTCAAAACAAATCTTTTTAGATCTGGCAGCCAACCGAAGTAAATTTCCAGATAAGACTGATGTAGCTGCTGTAGTTTTTGAGAACATCCTAGGCACCCTGTTTGCAGGGTTGTTTGGAAATGGTGTCCCAAAGCAACTTTTTGAAAACCGTTTTCAAGAAGTGCTAAAAATGATACTTTCAAGATTGGCATATTAACAAGAGTCTAAAAGATAAAAACTAAATTAACCAAGACTCCTTGTAAGAATTAGTTGTCTTGTCAAGAGTGAATATGCTGCTCCAAAACACCTTGGTCACCTTGATTCCTTGGGTGATCTTGTGTAGCTGAATGTTCCTCAAGACTTAAACCATATGTGTTGTTTGCTGATCTTGTGTCACTGAAGCTCGGAACCTGTTCCTAAGACTTGTTCTCAACATTTAGCCACCAGGTTAATAAAATATCACAAACAGCGGTGTAGGAACAACGGTGTATTAGGCCCTGTTTGGAGAGCTTGTTTAGAACAGCATTACTTAGATAAATATGTTACTCTTGGATTTGTTATCATCAAAACTAAATATAATCAACAAATAGGTACTCGCCAAAATTGTCAAGCACTGAAATTGAAGAGCACAGCACCGACACAAAGGTACACGGGTGGGCCTAAAGTTCTCACTGCTTGGAGTTCTCGCTGCTGGAAGTTATCGCTGCCGCCACGACCACTGACGACATGACCACCACAGGGGTAAGGCTTGACTATAAGGTGGAACCGAAGGGCTAGGCTGATGATTGAGAATGAAGGTCTGAAGAGGTCTGCTGATCGAGAATAAAGGGCAGGGCAAAGGCGTCTGTGGGTAAGGAGGGCAAAGGCGTCTATGAGTCATATTATTTTCTTTGTTTTTTTTTAATTCAATGGTATTGGTCTTCACTAATTTGGCGGTTCCTTAAATAAATTTTAAAAAATTAAAATATACTCCACCACACTTAACATCTATGCCAAGTGTGCCTAATTTACAAGATGTAAGTCCCCACGCTTAATATTTGTGGACAAACCTTAATTACTTACTGCCAATCTTGTAAGAGTAGTTATATTTTTCCTCACTTATTATGTGTAAGGAAAGTACCTGGAGCTCATTTTTGCTTATTTTCCTACGACACTTGATTAAGTTTGGTTAAATAATAATGGAAGCATGACCTTTTTTTGTAGTGATTGTAGTAGTTGAGCTTCAACAGGGTCCCTTCTAGCCAAAATCCACACGATAAACTTATCAGATTGACTTGTATTAAGCAGAGTGTATAACGTCCTAGATGTATTATATATGTAATAAGTCTTAGGAAATATGGCTATGTTCACATGAAGCGAGTTCAAGTAAGGTGACAAGACTAGATAGGGAAGAATTAAGATCATTTATGCGGCAAAGTTCAGGAGTAAGTAGAATGGTGGTATTGTAATGATCGAACACACCCCAATTTGTGAGAACTACATTACATCTTTAACTCGAAACAGGCAATACGACTGATGACTCTGGCTGATAGGATGGAAGTTATATGTATAAATATGTTTTTAACGCGAGAGAGAGAGAGAGAGAGAGAGAGAGAGAGAGAGAGAGAGAGTGAGGGGGTTGATGATAATCATGAGTTTAAGAATGTCGATCGTCATTTAGGGATCAGTTAAGAACATATTCTGTAGTAGTCAACAAGAGTTAAGAACGTGACTACCCATGCTAGGTGGAAGATGTGAGTGTTCCTGAGAATTCACAAAACTCTAGAAGTTTGGAATAAAAATGGAAAATTAATTAACATAGGAAAGAATAGGGCAAACCAAATAGATATGAGAAATTTTAGGTGGTGAAGCTTCAATAAGAAGGGCGAGCTTTCATTGGCAAAGTTTGGATATTGCTAATGACTGATTAAGTAAATTGCATGGATCAAAGAAATAATAAGATAGTAGAGAAATGAGACCAAAGAACAAAATAAGATGACCGAAATAGAAAAAACCCAACGATTGAAACACCAAGAGTATTGCCAGTGCAAGATTTTAATTAGATGAATAAATAGCCGATTGGAGAATGACGAGTAAGGAAAATGGTACGAGGAGACATGTATAATGAGAATAGTTGTAAGCATGAAAAACCTAAAAAAAAAAATGAAAGGTAGTAATAATCAAATGGCTGTAAACATTAGTCACATAAGGAAAGAACATTTGATGTTAATTTGAAAGCCAAACGAACAATAGAATGAATGGTCTAGATGGTGCTTAAATGATTACGAGCAGGTCGAACATTGCTATTGCGAGGACTAGTGCTTACAAGATACTAGCCTAAGATAGGAGTATAGCATTCTCTATCTACATTAAAATGATTGCAGGTTGCAATAATCAAATAACCATAGGTCAGTAGGAGTTGAGGTGACGATGATACTATTCTTTCTCCCTTCAACTTATGATAAGAATTGAAAGTAGGAATAGTTGTAATTAAACATAGCAAAACTTCTCCAAAGGGTGTATTTCAATATTTACGAAAGGGTTTGCTTGTAGGTCTGTGTCGGCATAAGATGAAAAGGTTGTGGTGGTTACTAGTTTATTCACAAGAGTTAGAAGAAGAAACTACAAGATCAAATTTTCATTTTTGTTTTTTGCCCTTGGGTTGAATGGGTTATAAGAATACTAGAGCGAAAGTAGTGATGTGGAAAACATGCTAGTTTTACATTGAAAGGGCGGCCAGAGATACTTGAGCAGTGCTCAGAAGAATATATATGGTGGGCAGTTCTGAAAAGAATAAGGAAAGGAGTGAAAGTAATACAAAAGGAAGTTAACTTTTTTCACTATCTTGCTTATTTGACATTCTCAAAGATGTAGGGAAATAATCTTGCACAGATGTAATAGATTCAAGAATGACCGCGAAAGAGGATAGCAGAAATCAAGATTTATTATACATAATATGGCACCAAATTAATAAGGAAATATGAAATTATCATAAGTAACCTGAGCAAGAATAATAAGTCAAAGCAAGAGATCGATAGTCCATCTTGATGGTCAGGATTCCATATAAATCACAAAACGATTCAATTATCTAAAAGGGGATTTAATAAGATATTGTTAAGGTAATTAAGCAATTTTGGCAAACAATAGGTGAGTAAATATTAAATTGTTGGTTGGATTGGACTAGAAAATGCATGGGCACAACTAGTACTTAGTGGTAATTGGAAAAAAAACCCTAAGGCTTTGTTAAATAACTACGTAGTATGTAGTGGTACATACTCTATAAAAGAAGTCTCACATTAGCTGTCCAAGGCCATTACAGGCTCTTTTAAATCAATATGAGGATATATATAACTACAATTACATGATTTGACGTGCTTAAAAGAAAGTCACCTAGGTTTTCAACCCTTTCCTAGGATCTTCCCATACTTCCTTTATTGCCATGTCAAGGGTTGAGTGGAGGCCACACGTTCTAGAATAGGACATTATAGTTTTGGAAAGTTGCTAGATGTGGCCTCAAATAGTCAATGCAATGCTTGACCTATAATGGTAATTCCCTAACAAAAGAGTTACAGGAAGATAAGATCAAATATCCAAAGTTCATGCAATAAAAAGGTTGTAGTTCTATTGTACATTGCCATTCTTATTCACTACTCCAAATCAAACATAGATTATTTTCACACGTAGCCTAGAAAATAATTTATAAATTCTAAATGCCTTAGAATCTAGTATGCATAGAATATATGTTCATATGTAGCACATCTTTGAACCCTCTCCCTTAGATTCCACATGTATGATTTGATACTTTAGGAGAAGTGAGTATGATCGAGGCTTCCAACCAGTACTTTTACTACTATGATGACTCCATCATCTTCACATCCATCCTATTATTTTCACAATTTAGTCCTCATGTTTTCATTCCATATAGCCTTGCTATGTTCTTAAGACCATGATAATATAAGGTTTTTCACCCTTGATGGATTAATAGCTGAAACTTCAAACTTTCATTTATTCACCTATGTTCCTTTTCGCTTTGTTTCCCCTAGTCTTTGTTAATCCCCATGACTTCTTTCTTTTTCTTTGTTTTCTTTCCCTTTTTTTTTCAACATTTCATGCCTTATGGGCTCAAACTTCTCCAAACCATATATATATATATATATATATATAATATATATATATATATATATATATATATATATATATATATATATATGTATGTATATATATATATATATATATATATATATATATATATATATATATATATATATATATGTATATGTGTGTGTGTGTGCGCGCGTGTGTATATATAGATATATACGTGTGTGTGTGTGTATATATATATATATATATATATATATATATATATATATATATATATATGTATATAGTATACATATATATATTTGTGTGTGTGTGTGTGTGTATTATATATATATAACACACACACACACCACACACACACAACACACACACACACACACAGATATATATATATATACACACACACACACATATATGCATATATTTCTTTTCCAAGTAATATAGCTCATCTCAAAAAAGAGCATATTACCTAATTCACGTAGGGAAAACAAGTAATAAGTGATGTAGATTTTTCTTTTTTCCAAAATACCCCAATAAGCGTTTTGCCATCAAGTCCGCTTTTGTCTTAGTCTCATGCAACCTTAAGGTCTATGTTACCCTCATAATAAGTACATGACATCCTTAAGTGCATCGTACAATCTCAAGTACACGATTTCTCTTGCATATCTCTCTCTTTCTCTCTCTCTCTCTAGCACCCAAAAATCTCTCTCTCTCTCTCTCTCTCTCTCTCTCTTTGCCTATACCCTTTGAGAATCTTTGGGAACTCATCACCTTTATTGATACCTCAGTTAGGGCATATCTCATCTTATGATGTTCGTTAAGGTTTAAAGTCATAATGTCTACTTGAACGAACATCCCATACATACATAATGGCGTAACGTGCTGAAGAGGTAGTAATTACGGCATGTATTTGGCTTATATGACCTATATAGGTTTGCTTAATCTTAAAACATATTAATGCCAACACTTTCTTTGCACAACTCCCTGGTCTTGCCTCATATAACCCCTGTACAATATCAAGTAGTATACCATCAACTATTGTACTAACATCATCTAATTTCCTTCAATAAATTATTACTAGCAAGTCTATTTTACATTAACTCGGCACAGGAATATGACAACAATACACGATTCTCTGTTTAGAAGGTTAGATGTAATTTGATACTGAATTACTACCACAAAAATTTGCAAACAACATACTCACATCATATCTCAAACATAGGCATGCCGAAGCATTAACTATGTATGTATTTCATAAGAAGACCTCTAGATTAAGGTTATTCTATTGCTATGAGCTTTCCAATCTTTTCTGGAGTACATAAGTCACAGCAGGCTAGCGGAATGCTTTTAAGCCCTCCTAGGTGGCCTTAGCACCACAGATTGAGACAAGGTAAAGATTTGCTTGAGCATCCTCATTACAAACTCATATGCATGAGCTCGTAATCAATACACCGTTAAACTAATCTAACTCATAGGCACCCTATTCCTCACAGTGACCCTCAAACCTAACCTAGCTTTGATACAACCACTATAATGCCCCATCTCCTAATCATATAATTAGCCTTAATTAATTTGTCGATAATGGCCAATAACGTGGAGAATCGTAGATTAGGGCATTACCGCCATCCCAAAAAGAATAAGGCTTAACTAATTAATATGCTCAGTACCAACATAATGACATCTCCTAGTACACAACTGCATATGCTCGATCCGTAATGATAGACCTATATGCTCATAGGCGCATCATAACTTAGATAGCTATCAGTGTGAGCTTCGTTAAACCCCATCATTAATTTCTCGTCTCGCATGCTACGCACAATGCATAACTTTTCAAATGTCCAACCTAAAACTTGAAAATAGAAAATGTTCAAACAGTAAGCTGAGCCTCAATATGTTCACCCCCATACTTAAAGGATAAAGTCCATTTTTTAGGAAGCGGCTGCATTTTAATTCTTTTTAGTTCGAAAGCTGGGAGAGAGAGAATAATGTTAGAACTGTCACTTGTTATTATCTGAAAGTGGAATCCAAACTGATGAGCTCATATATATACTGTGATTATTGAATAGCTGGTGGGTACAATCGATTCTGCAATTAAAAAATGCTTGAAAAGTATTCATTAAATAACTATATAATTTGAGATTTGAATATGTATGAAAATATGTAAATTTTCAAAAGGTACAGGTAATAGACGCACTTGAATCTTTTGAAAGCTTTATGCCTTTTTGCAAAAGGTCATTTCAGGCATGATAATGATAAAAGTAGTCTCACTTCTGCTCCAAATGGACTTCCTATTATCATTAATGTATTAATTATAGCTATTGTTATTACAATTTTGTAGAAAAAATCCGTAACTTTCCTAGGTGTATTCTTAATTATCTACATTTCACTTTTAGTTTCCTTAACAAAGCTTAAATCCTTAATTTTCCATTTATCATTGATTCATGAGGTTAGCCATACTATACCCCCTCTTTTTATTATTGTTGTCATCATTACTATTTATTTATTCATTTATTTATTTAATTATTCCCAATATTAATGTTAATATTCTTATTTCTTAGCATTAGTGTTATTGCTATCATTGTTATTACTGCTATTAATAGTATTATCGTTATTCATGGTTATTGTTAACATTTCATTTCTAGACTTGATAAATTAATAGCTAGCAAGTAAAATGGGGTTAGTTTTACAAATGTTTAATTCATAGTATTGTTATTGCCAATGTCATGTACACATTCTCGAAACCAAATCAAGATGTTATTTATTTACAAAATCTCAACTAGCTTTTGATTGCGCTTTTACTCAGTTGATGTTACAAAAGACATGTCGTTCTCAATCCACTTAGGAATGAATCAAGCTTCCCTTATCTTTCTTAGGTTGCATTAACACTTATTATTGACTTCAATGCTAATATGTCAGCTTTAATATTTTAACTAACCTATAAAAATCAAGTTTCATGATTTTCCTTGAATCATTGTTACTGCACAAATTCCACATGAGAACACCTTTTAATCTCCTTAAATTTACACTTCAAAATTTATATTAAATCAATTAGTCTCAAAACTCTGAAAGATGGCTTCCTCCCTCCTTCCTCCATCTCCAACATCAACTTCAGCCCAACTTCCTTTCATGGGAACATCCACACACACCCACACACATACAAGGGACACACTTAGATTCCATTTACAACACAAAAATTCCTCCAAACTCAATGAAATCAACTTAATAAGCACCCAATTCACAACCTAACCACAAGCTCTGCTCCTTGATCACTAGCTACCAATTCCTAATCACACTAATCCTCAAAATTACCATAATAATACTAAACTCCCACAATCCAACATTCAATCAAACTAGGAAATGTAGTTATTAACTGAATTGAGAAATCAAATAGTAACATCATAACAAGAGAACTTAGGATTTACCTCTAAAAACCCCAAGAACAAGAGGAGAAGGAGAGCGGCAGTGGTGTGGTGGCCGCTGACTGGGTGCTGCTAGCGGGGCAAGCGGCGATGACAAGTCCCGCAACAGTTTGGCTGTGCCTAAGCTAGGCATAAGGGGGGCTGTTTGGTGCTGAATAGAGAGGGAAAGGGGAAGAAAGTGGCTGAAAAATGAAATAGAGGGGGGCTGCGAAGGTCCGTGAAAAGGGGGAGTTGCTAATTTTTTTATTCTTTTAATTTTAGAGAAATCCCTTTTTGTTTCCACCTTCTTCTCCTACCCCTTTTTTCCTACAAAACTCATATTCTATTTTTGCAAACATGCTTGGCATTCTTAGTAACCTCATTAGCTTTTTATGGAGAAAATGATCAATTCCACCAACACTTAATAATGTTTATTTTTGTATTTATTTGTGTCACCATTTATTCACCCTATTGTTTTATCTGAAAGCACAGGTAAATAAATCATAATAATTAATCCTCATTATTATCTTCATGAAAAATATCATTTTTAATCATTTTTATAGATACGCCAATTTATATTTATTTATAAGTAACAAATGATTTTATATGAATTCGATTTAAAAAAAAAGATTTTATATGAAGTATTACTGAATCTTACTTCGAGGTCACTTTGTCATTTCAACCTAAAATCACATAAATATTTCAAATGTTAAACTAAAATGCAACATGCTACTTTGTTAAATTCAAACAACTAAAGTAATTTGGGTTAGGTTTGGACTATTACACATGCCCACTTGTTAGGGAATTCGAAGCCACAGCAGCCTACCAGGGTAATATGAACTAGACCCAGACAAGGCAAAGGATTATGTGGTCGAAGTGAGAGATAAAATATCACTTACAAGATTATCATCCGCAGCAGGGTGAGTGAGAGCTTTATGTTTTAGAAAATGATAAGGAAAAATATTTTCATGAAATGGAACATGTAAACTTGTGAAAACCCTGCTAGATTTATGCGCAAGGCAACGATAGCCCTTCTGCTAAGCAGCATATTCAAGAAAAACACATTAAATACAATGAGGTTGTAATTTGATTTTGCACAGAACCAGAGAAGTTCTGAAAACAGGCACAACCAAATGTCATAAGAGAAGTGTAATTAGGCGCTTTGCTAAAAAGTTTTTGAAACAAACTTTCGGAGCCAAGAACAGTAGTACGAAGCCAATTGATAGTAAAAATAGTTGTGTATGCAGCAACAACCCAAAATTAAGATGGTAAGAGAGACTGAATAAGAAATCCTCAAACTATCTCAAGAAGGTGACGATGCTTATGTTCTGCCACACTATTCTAAGCCTACATGTCAAGATAAGATTTTGGGAAAAGAATCCCAGTTTGAAGAAACCAGTGTTGTATATTAGAGTTATCAAACTCCTCCATCACTCTGAAAATTTTTTTATAGATTGCCGAAATTGTTTTTCAACCATGGTTTTCAAATTTGAAAAAATTTATAAACTTCATTTTTTCATTTCATAGGATAGAACCAAGTAAAATGGGAATAATCATCCACAAAAATTACAAAATATCAAAAATCTAAATAAGAAACAATATTAGTGATTGGCGAACATTAGAATGTCTTAGCTGTAATGGATAAACACAACTATATTCAACTAACTGAAAAGAAAGATGAAGTGATTCACTAAGTCGACAAGTAACACAATTATCATGGAAAACTGAACTAGAAATAAGTTTACTTTTCCTAAGTGTATCTAAAACTTTATCTCCACAATGACCAAGCCACCTATGCCAAGTATTTATCGATTAATCAAAAGCAAGAAAAGTAGAGTTTAGCTCCGATGTTGGATTGAGAGAAACACGATAGAGGTTGCCAGTACTACGGGCCTACAATAGGACATCACTAGTGGTGTTGTCTTTTATAGAAAAACAAGAACCATTAAACTTAACATGAAAATCATTATCCCTAGATGCCTAATGGATAAGATTATGCTTCGGTTGAGGTACATAAAGAATAGAATTAAGAGACAATGGCTTAGAGTGAGTTTTAATGGTTAAGGAGCCAATGTTAGCGACTAGCAATAGAGAATCGTTCCCCACTTCAACTTTATCAGAACTGATGTAAGGAGTCTTAGAAGATTAAATTCCTTCCTCAGAGGTAAGAATGGTAGTCGGACAAATTCAGATTGGATGTATAAATATCCAAATTCGGTCTTATTAATAATCAGATCTGAAAATCCAATACAAATCTAACTCCTTTGGATAAGATGTTAAATCAGATTTGGATCGACTTTTATCGAATATAATCCGATTTTATATTTTTGTTTATATTTGCTTAATTTTTTATTTTTAGCCTTGTTTTTGTCCACTTGTAAATGCAATACTAAACACCTCTTTCAAGTCAAATAATTTTTTCCGTCGAACATTTCATATGTTAAAGTAAAAATATATTAGAAAAAGAAAATACGAATTGACTTTCGATGAAAGGGATAGATAATAGTACAATAGCTGGAAGAAAAGGAGAGAACGTATAAATTTCATTGATAAAGAGGAGAGATCAAAAAGAAGATTGGGAGGCAAGAGAGAATTATTTCACAAAGAAGAGTATAGCACATAGATTGTGGACCTTATGCGAATTTTTGAGGTTATGATATTAGGATTTTTCTATCTTCCAAAAAAAGATGAAATTATTAAAAAAATATATCAGATCGAATGTTGATTGGATCAGATGGACCTTTCTGCAAATCTGATCGGATTGAAGTAGAATTCGGATTATTTGTATCGGATTCAAATCAGATAATTTTTTATCGGATTCGAGTCGGATACTTTTACTTCGGATCGAATCGATTTGCATCGAATTTGAACTATACTATCATTCCTACTCAGGAATCATATGAGTGGTCGTAGCTGAATCTGGGTACCAAAGGCTTCAACAGGTGAAAAAGTGGCCAGAACAACTATAGAGGAAGTGTGTTTAAGCTAATATCTAATGGGTAAGAAATAATAGAATGACCTGAGATTGACAAATCTGACAAATAACACTAGGAGCTGACCCTAACACCTCTCAAATGATTCATTACCTGCATATGAAGAATTAGTAGCAGAAATGGAGGCACAAAAAATAGTGGATGATGAAACAATTGAATTATAATAAATAGAACCTATAGACACACTCCTAGAAGAAGTAGCTTATTGAAAAAAGTAGTTGGAATTCAGATTGTTGTTGTTATTTCAACCCTTGTCATTGCGATTGTTGTTACTCCCATGATTCTAACCTTCATTGTTTTGCCACCTGGAATGAGTATTCTAATTCGACTTAGCCGAGTTAGTCACGCCAGGCTAGCCATATTAACCGCAAATGCTTGATTAGTAACCCTGCCCCATGTTCATGATTGTGAACAAAATTGACACGATGCTCATGGAGCAACAAGCTTATAAAAACCTCATTAAAGATAATACGACCAAGAAGGAATGGTAGACTACCAATAAAAATGTCATAATCTGTTAAATTTTTAATATCAATTGGGCTTTAAACAAAGAGTCATGCATATAAGCTCAAATGAGGTTCCATCTCAAAACCAATTGGCAATGGATGGAGTAACTCACAAGCGTATATACATGCTCAAGCCCTTTGATTTCATCAATGTGGGACAACATCCACTATCATATTCTTTAAATTTTTATCAATGTGGGACAATGTCTATTTTCATATTCCAACACGCCCCCTCACGTGTGGGCTACTAACAAAGCCCAACACGTGAGGACGGTGGCAAATCAAGATCAAGGAACCCACTCTGATACCATGTTAAATTTTTTATATTAATTGGGTTTTCAACAACGAGTCATGCATACAAGTTTAAATGAGGTTCCATCCCAAAACCAATTAGCAATGGGTAGAGTAACTCATAAGTTTATATACATGCTCAAGCCATTTGATTTCATTAATGTGGGACAACACCCACTATCATATTCTTTGAATTTTATTAATGTGGGACAATGCCCGCTTTCATACTCCAACATAATCCAATCAAAGACCACTAAGAATGTGTTCAATCAATTACACATTAGAAATCAGAGATCTAATGGCTGCCAAAGAATTAACAATAGACTTAATTTGATGCAGTATTCATCCATTGGCTATGACTCAAGCTTATCAAGATTTGAAAGCATGCACTTCAAATCTAAAGCCATGGCGCGACTAGCAGTAGGGACTCAAGACATTGCCAGATTAGTAAGCAATGTATAAGATCATGTACCTCCCTAACATGATTTTAAGAGATAGTTGTAAAAATCCAGGCACGAATAAGTTGATTGAGATAAAGTCAAATCTGATAGCCATATTAGGTTGTTCAGCGCCAATACACATTGTAATATAGGGAGGTGGTTATGAGATACTGCCATCATGAACCCATGAAGCTAATGCATAACAAAAAAGGAGACGAACTGCATCTTCCTAGTGATAAAGGCTTCAACTTTGTCCAGTGAGGTTGTAGCAAAATTCATCACATTGATGGTCCATATCCGACTAGAGATGACAGGGAGGTCATGATTATTTGATTGGAGTAAGAATGGAGTCAGTGTTGACCAACCTTGGCATGAAACCCAGTTCAACAATAATTGAACACGACATAGAAAGAGTGTTGCGATGCCAAAGAAGACAGGCTCACGCCAGGGGGTTGAGCTTATAGATTCTGACATGAAGTAAGGGGAAGGAGTTGTGGTTGGTGCCAGAGAAGATGGTGGATGTGGAAGAGGAAACCAATGTCCTGAAGAAGAACACAAGACACAGCCTAAAGATGACAGTTGGGAAGTGGCTGGAGTTATGAGTTCGTTACCGTTGGGAGAAGAGAAGGGAGGTGTGTGGTTAGTGCCTGAGGAAATAGGAGTTGTTTTGGCGGCATTAATTACCATCACAGTGGCGCAAAGGGTTGATTGCATAAGAAGAAAGGCGAGGCAACAATGCTCTGGTAGAAGCAAGGGCAAAGAGAGAAGAATTTAGGATTAGTTGGCTCTTGAAACCATGTGAATAATTTTCTGAATGAAAGGCTCACCAAAACTAAGAGCAAAACACTCGTATTTATAGATGATATAGTTACAACAAAATTACACAAGTACCCTAATCCTATTACAGAAATACTCGCACGAAAAGGAAGAGAACATGTATTAGTAGAAAAAACACAATAAAACCATTAACAAAGAAGAGATGGGAGATTCCCATTGAAAAATAGTCTATAACAACACTTAAGGAAAAAGAAGAAAAGGAGGAGACTAGAATTGTCATCATCCTAAACATCTCCCTAACCCTCCGCTGTCACTATTTTAAATAGCATTCTTTTAGATAAAAAAGGGATTTCATATAGAGAAAAGTAGAGGCCCTTCACTTGATTGCCTAATAATTATCGATGCAATAGTTAATTTACGACAATTAAATGTTGGTGTTGCTGTACCGCCAAGGGGAAGATCGATTAAAAGAATTTTTAGATAAGCATATTGTAATAGCCTGGACCTAATTCATGTTAATCGCTTTAAATAATCCTTATTTAATAAAGTTGAGCGTTGCATCTCAACTCATCATTTTCTTTCTAGATATTTGTTCTATCACATGCTCAAGCTACAAAGTGGATTAGAAATAAGATTTAGTAATGCTTCGTATAAATTATTCAATATGTATAAACAAATAAAAATTGGCATAACTATAAACATGACTAAAATTTTTACTCCTTGTGGAAGATATTAACTAAGAAAACTTTATATAATTCGTTTACTTACGTTACCGAGTAAAACAATACTATAAACAAATGAAATAATAATGATTACAAAAAGACACGCACATGTATATATTAAGCAATTTGGGTGAAAACTCACAATTTCTTTCTAAATAATTTATTAAGCTACTAAAATAACCCAGGTTTTAGCCTAAATATTTATCAGTTAGAAAGGGGACTTTTTTTTTTTCTAAAAAAGGGACTGATCCGAAAAAAATCTGGACCTAGGATGGGCCCCAACAACATGCTCATGGGCCCAGGTTAACCCGACTATCTCAGGACACTCCCGGATCTTAAAATGTTATTCCTGGGCCCAGCACGGAAAACCATCCGGCAGCACGTTAGGGGAGATCCCATGGAAAACAACAACCTTTGAAAAAATTGACCTTACTCCAATTAGTTAAAAAGGATACATCTTAAATATAGATGGAGCTCGTAATAGAGAAGAAATATTTGAACATTGGAAAAGAGGCATGAAGAGTGTCTTAAACTTAAATACCACATAGGCTGCTACCAATTTCTTAAACTACATCAAACATAGCTTTTCTGGCACTGTAGCTAACTGGCATAATTTATTAACTAAACAAGATAAAAATATATTAAGCATAATGGAAACGCCAGCTGTAATGTTCAAAAATATATGTAAAGAAATTGAAACCGAGTTCATCGGAGCTAAACTTGATTCCCAAAAAAAAGCAAGAGAATGGTAAAGAAAGATTAATAACATCAAATTATGGGATATGACATATCTGAAAAATTATATTGCTAAATTTAGCCAATATTATTACAAAATGGGGCACAATGAAACTAATCTTGGCATATTCTATGACAAATTACCATATCCTATAAATTCCATAATTAATGAAAAATACATTGCATATTTGGTACGAGCAAATGTCACTGATACTCTGCATTCAAGAATCTCTTATCTAAGAAAATGGGTCAATGATCAATGTCTTGATCTTCAAAAGTAAAAGAAAATCAAGAAGCAATTCCTAACTTACTAGGATTCACCTCACAAATGGGGAAAAGAACCTGAAAAAAGAAGGAAAAGAAAATTTTATAAGAAAAAGAGCTTTAACAAGCAAAGAGGCGAAAAATATAGAAGAAAATATGATAATCAACCAAGTACTATAAAATGTAGATTTTTTAGGAAAGCTGCTTGTTGCCCTGCAAGAAAAAACAATTGCAAATATTGGGCATGCGGAGAAGTAGGTCATTATGCTAATGAATGCAAAAACAGGAAAAATAACAAATCATTGAGACTTTAGGAAGCCTAGATTATGTAGAGTTTAGTGAAGACGAGGCTTTGGATCTAGCCTTAAGCAACAACAAAGGAATTTTTGAAATTATAATGGACAATGAATATGAAGAAAGTAACAATGAAGAAACAAGTCATATGATGGAAAGTAGTTCGGTTAGCCTTAGTGATCTTTAAGAAGAAGAATTTGTTGTAGACAATGATCATAAGGAAGTCAAAGGAGATTGGATTCTTCACATAATCCAGAAGGACATAATTTATAAAAAATCCATCTTTCAATTAAAAAGCAAATATGTATATGAAATGATGGAAAGAGATCTTGAGACTAAGGATTGTAAGTATGACCCTGGGAAAGTTAATCTCATTAATTGAAAAAATATCCTCAAGCATAATGAAGATAAAATGTATAGGTATATTCATGTTGGAAGTATCCAAGTTCAAATCACTCCATTACAAAATTATAACAAAGATATTGATCTTTATGCCTTGCTTTGTGATATCAAACATACCAAATTTAATAATCAAATTATCACATGGATTAAGACTAATTTATGTAATGGATCGGTATAATTCAATTGTAGATCTGGATATTATGTGAGTCTAAAGGATGAATTTGCTAAAAATTTTCTATCCCTTAAGATAAAAACAGTTGGTATGGGCATGAAAAGAGGAGGTTATCCTTTAAGGATATTTTGAAAAATTATCTACAAATTAGATAATACAATAGATCTAAAGACTAAGGTAACCATTTGATATAAGTAGAAAAATTTGAAAGTCCTGCCCTTATGCAAAAGATCCAGAGGATTAAGTCTAATCCTCAGGAGATAAAAATCAATCATTCATGCATATCTAGCTTTGCCAATCCTACTAAGATAAATAAGAAAAATATAATAAAAATTGATAAGGAGGGTAAAATTACCATTAAACCCAAATTATTAAGGAGTATGAGTATAAGATCAGATTGAGAAGAAGGATCTTCATTAGCTAAAGACGAGCTTAAAGAAGGTAATACAATTAGCATGACCAGTGAGATGAGTAGAATGAGTCTTGAAGCTGTAAGACCCAGTGTCGATCGAATTATGAGTCTAGATAGAAAGATTATTGGGTACAAAATAAGAACTGCTAGCGAATCAATCTATGAGGATGAATTAGTCAAAAATATGACTATGGAAATATGCTATGAAGCTACCAATACAAATCCAAATAGCATCTATATCCCAATAAAGGTATGTTTAGAGGAATATAATAAATATGAATTATGTGCTTACATAGATAGTGGTTGTTTTGTATGCTTTGTGAAAGGATCACTATTTTCTGAGTTTATATGGAAAAGAGCTAAAAATCTTTTATAAGTAAGGATAGCTGATAATAGTATTACAAGTCACAATGAAGCCATAGAAGAGCTAATCATAGAAGTAGAAAGAGTTCAATACATTATGCCAGTTCTATGGGCTACTTATCAACCCTCTCATGATATGATTATAGGAAATAATTTTCAGAGATTGTATTCTTCATGCACCCAGACCATAAACCAAATAATATTCACAATTAGTGGTCACTTCGTTACTATTGAAAAATTAAGTAAGGCTTACGCCCATAAAAAAATTGAATTTACATACAGCCAGCATGGTGAGAAGGTTATGCCAGCACAATGTGAGGTAGCACTGACAATCTTATTACTTGAATTATCTATTAAGGAGCAGATTATCGAACAACAAGAAAAATTATGTAAAGAACTCTACTCTGATATTCCATTAAAATGTTGGGATAAGGATAAAATATTTGCTAAAATCACCCTATTGAATCCCAACACTATTATTCGAGTTAAACAAATGATGTATATACACCAGGATATCTAAGAATTCGATAAATAAAATAAGAACTCTGGATAAAAGATTAATTAGGAATAATAAGAGTCCTCACACCAGTCCTGCTTTCCTGGTAAAAAATATGAAGAAGAAGGAAAAAAGAAAAGCAAGAATGGTAATCAATTACAAAAAATTTAATGATAATACTGTCTTTGATGACTACTATATTCATAATAGAACAGTCCTTTTTAACATAATTTAAGGAGCCTCTTGGTTCTCAAAAATGGATCGCAAAAGCGGTTATTGGCAGATAAAAATGAATGAGAAAAGTATTCCTTTAACTACATTTAGTGCTCCACAAGAACATTATGAATGGATACTAATGCCATTTGATCTTAAAAATACACCTCAAATATTCCAAAGGAGAATGGATAACATCTTTAAAGACCTTAATCATTGTTGTTTAGTCTACGTTGATGATATCCTTGTCTTTTCCAAAACCATAGAATAGTACAAAGATGATGTCTTAGCTGTCACCCAGAGATGCATTGATTATGGTATCATACTTGGTAAAAACAAATGCATTTATTGTGAACAAAAAATTGAGTTCTTAGGCCTAGAAATAAAAGTTGGACAAATCTTCCTGCAAAAGCATATTCTGAAAAAAAAAATAGAAACTTTTCCTAAAAAAATTGAAGACAGAAAGCAAATAGAAAGGTTTCTTGAATGTCTTACCTATACTTCAGACTTCATTAAAGATTTAGCTAAATTAAGAAAGCCATTGTAGCAGAAACTCAAGAAAAAAGTAAGTTGGACATGGACCATTAATGATACAAAGATTGTTCAAAACTTCAAAAAGATGTGTAAAAATCTTCCAGTTCTTAATTTGCCTAATAAAGGAGATGATTTAGTTCTTAAAACAGATGCCAGTAATGAGCACTAGAGTGCAGTACTCAAAATCAAAGAAGGAAAAAAACTCTGCAAATATTGCAGTAGAAGTTTTAATAAGGCAGAATGCAACTATCCTATAATTAAAAAAGAAATTCTTTTAGTCATAAGGGGAATTGAAAAATTCTTAATCTTTTTAACCCCAAAGCCTTTTCTTATTCGAACAAATTGCAAATAATTACTTGGTTTTATGAAAAGAATTTATCAAATATACAAGCATAAGGGTGACTCCTATGTTGACAGTTATGGTTTAAGAAATTTTTTTCTCTATTGAACATATACAGGGATCGAAGAACTCTCTGGTAGACAGTCTAACTTAAGAACTCGCTAATGGTGATTATCAAAGCCGACCTCCTGTCAAACAAGGAGAAAATCCTTAATGAATTGCCATTCCTACTAGAAGAGGTTACGCCTTCTAGTAAAATTCTTATTGATAACTTGGAATTTCATACAAAAAATAGATTACGTTTTGGTCTACTTTCTATTGCCTACCTAATAGCTCAAAGATTTTCTCTTTTAGAGTTACAAGTTAGTTACCTTCAGTGTCCTTATGATATCCATAAAAAAATAAGTTCTCATGTTCAAGAAAAATGGTTTAATGAGTGGTATACAGCCTGCATCGACTTTTATCATCATTATTCCTATGATATTTAGGAGTCTTGGGGCATAACGATCTATTTTTTTGATAGATCTGGAGTTGGTGGTATTAGTTTCCCAACAAACTCATTATCTCCAAATGACCCTATCTTTAAAGCCTGAAAATACAGGATGGTACTTTACTTCCTAGAAATTTCAGATTCAAAGTTTTCATTTTTCTCAAAACTGACAAAATTTCAGCAATGCATGTTCAGAAGGATCCATTTGATTCTTACATCTCCTGATGGTCCAACAAAAGTCCCAGTTCGAAGATACCTAAATTTGGAAGTGTATAGCGCATTAATCGAATATGAAAATTGAAAAGCTAAGTCGACCCATTATCTTATTCAGATCATTGATTACGACGATCTCAATGATCAACGACGAGAATGGGTTCCTGAACTACTAGCGCATCTAGATACTGATCCTACTTTAGTAAGAGCCATTGAATTTTTCAACATTTATCATGAAGGTTGGGCATTAATTGAACAGGGAAAAATCGTTAGTACATTGTGGAAATACTACCTTCGCCTATGACAATGAGTTTAAAGAGTATATGAAGGTGGAAGGAGTGGTCTTAGAAGATATCTTTAATTATCTCTTTGATATGGGAGCTGGAAAGTTTTAATCAGCAAAAGGAAAAAAAATATCTTCTTGAATTATTTGAGAAACGGAATCCAGAGCATCTTAAGCAACTTGATGAAAATTTTGATGATTATCCAGATAATGATGGACTGGAAGGTATAATTGGAGATGAAGGCATGTAAAATCTCAATAATGATGACCAATCTTATCATCATTAAAAGTTCTGAAAAATGGCTGCCCCATCATTGTACTATCCTGGCAAGTGTCTGGTTTGTAAAATAATGCAATGTACTGTAGCGTCAGTGTGTACTGTAGCCGTCAGTGTATACTGTAGCCATGTGAAAAAATTAGTAGGTACGGTAGTTGTAAGGGTATCCTAGGTACCCCTATCCCTTCTAAAATTAGTAGGTACTGTAGCCGTAAGGGTATCCGAGGTACCCCCATCCCCTTCATAAATAGAGAAGTCGAGTGTTGAGAAGGGACACAGTTATTTGAGCATTCTTGAGTAAAAGAGAAGTTGAGATTCTCCATTTTTCTATGAGCAAGCATCTCTAATGATTTTAGCTTAAAGTCCCTCTTCAAGCTTTCCATTGTAATATTTCCACTTTCAAGCTTTTAATAAAAGAAGTTTTACTAGTAGGGAACATTATCCAATAGAACTTATGTCTTAAATATTATAATTTCTTTATTAAAGTCTCACTATTCTTTAAAATATATAAAACTTGATTAGTGACTATATCCGAGGTAGGAAACAAAACGGATATGTGTTGTACCTGATCTAAGGAAGGTGGGGTTGAGATTAGCAATCTCGGTAAACCGAAAGCTAGAGGAATGCCGGAGTCCAGTGCCGACTACGTTTAGGTGATGGTCGAAACTCTCTAATTAAGCTTTAATTATTTTGTTAAGCTTGGCGGGCCGTTAATCACATAAAATATAATATTTATGATATAAGTAATAGATTGTGATAACTAGTAGCAGTAAAGTCATTATAAGATGTCTAAAAAAAATATAAGCTTAGTCTTATTAAAAAGTACCAAAAAGTTGAGTATTTACGTGTTAAACCTCATTTGGGCAAAAATTGTAAATTCAGAAAGTTTAAGGACTAAGTTGCAAAGAAAAACTTTGGCGAGTAACTATTTCGTAAAATATTATCCCTTATTAATAATTTACCCAAAATAGAAGGTACTTTGGAATATATTCTAAAAATATTGACCCCTAACAATTGTTTCTACAGAATCAGGGTTCCGCAAAGTCATAAATTGCAATACAATTATCTTAAACACAGAGGATTATGCTTCCTCTGTACGACAAGCGGACACAGAGTAGCCCCAAATATACATTACAACTAAAATGTGTGAAAACAAAACCTCAAATTAGAAATGCAGCGAAGACGCCAACACTACTCTTGTCAACGACCTTAATGAAAAAGAGAGGAGTGGCCAACAACCAATCTATAGATTGAGTAACAGCGAAATAATCACAATTTCTCTGCCATCTTACTGTAATTTTGTACTCGAGTTGATCATGTTAGTGAACTAATTTAATGTCTTTAAGAAATTTGATAAGTTTTCCTCCATAAAATACTCTACTGTTATGCCCACTTAATGCATTAAAACCTTCCATTTCTAAACCCTATAAAAATTTAGTTATCATTAGTGGATTGCAGAGATTATTGTATACCTAACTAAACAAAATTTGTCATACTCATAAGAGAAGCAAAATTGTCGTTCACTGCATTCTATCGAATTTGTTTATAGCGCATTTTAATGAAAAGCGAATTTGTTTATAGCAAGCCACTCATCGTGGGTTGCTGCATGTGTGTTTCATTAGCACGTACTTGTTTCATTTCTCTTATACAGTATTAACTGCATTCTCTTCCTTCTAGTGCTTATTTATGCATAAAAATCTTTATTTCTTTTAATTCGGTTGGGATCCTTTAGAGTCATTCGTTAAGTCACAGTCCTTGAGGCAAATTGATAGTTTACCTGATCACTCAACTGTTTCATTCAATTGACTTACCTAAAGATTTTGATGAAAGATGAACGTCGTAAGTCGGAGACTTAGCAGAGTCTGTTCATGAGTCACCCACATAAATGTGACATCAGATAGACTGCTCAAAAAGCCAAAGTCATACCCTCATTAGAGTTGATTGGATGGAATTTCATTTAGATGGTCCTATAAGTTCCTACTCAAGTCAATCTAATCAAAACATGAATGCAAATTTTGTATTTATATGCTCTTAATCACTTACTGCTTACTCATTAATAATATCATTTCAAGATTTTCATATATTTTTATTTACTTTCATAACGAATAAAATTGTTCAGGGAAGTAGCGAAGTTGGCCCAAAATTTAGAGGTTCCTAATGCGCAAGTGCAAAATATAACAAGTCGGGTGCAATTGCACCTGCTTTGTGTGCACCTGCTGTAATTATAAGTAAATGTAGCTGCAGTTTTTCTGCCAACTTTTGGAGGGCAACATGTAATAGCCTGAACCTAAGTCACATTAATTACTTTAGTTAATTTCAGCTAATTTCAGTTAAGTGTTCCATTTCAATTAGACAATTGAAATATTTAAGTAAGTGTAGCCTAAGAAAACAAAGTGGCCTCCCAATAAGATTTCATAACGCTTTAGATTAGACCCCTAGATACCTATAAGTAAATGTAAATCGGGTTTGTAACAATGATTTAAAGTTTACCCTTTGTGGAAGATATTAATTAAGAGCCCTTTATATAATTTGTGTGTCTACAGTGTGTAAATGAAATGATAATGCAAATAAATGAAATGAAAATGACTACAACAGTACATATTCACCGATTTGAGTAAAATTTATAATTTTTCTAAACAATTTCAGAGTAAATGAATGTAGAGTTGTGTCCGTGTCAGCTGTCAGGTAAACTGTAAAGAAAAGGCCCAAGCAGGAGCCCAAACATTTGCAAGCTAAAAATTTTAGAGTGAAAAAAAAAAAGAAATGAAGGAAAAAGGGGATAAAATTCAAGGTGTTGAGAATTAAATCAAAAGAAGGTTAACAAGAAAACTCCAACCCCCGCATGCACTCCTAGTCTCTGCCCTGCAACTCCCTTGGTCATCTGCTTAGCACAACATCCAGAAGCTGTTGTTGCTACCAGCAACCATCACCACCTTCTCCTACTACTTCTTCTAATGTTCCTTGAGTGATTGTAAGGCAACTCTCACGTTCCCTCCATTTACCTTCATCTCTTCTTTCTTAATTTAGTTGATAAATCATACTCTTTTAGCATTAGAGTGGTGGTGGTGTAAATTTGAATTTTATAATGATAAATTTTGAGTATTGAAATGTATGGGGGGTTATGGCTGTTCACAAGGGAGTGGATTTTGAGTGAGGGTTGTGAAGGTGAGCTCTTGCAGGTCACTTATATTAAAATTTAAGGCAGTTTGTTGTGCTTGAATGAAATTAAAGGTTGACATGTATGTGTGAGACTTCGGACATGAATGTGTGAGTTAAAGAAGAAGCAAAGAAGCTTGTGGTTGAGAGTTGGTGGAAAAGAGCGAGATGGATTAAAGAACATGCACATACACACGCACACAGAGAAATAGAGAGAGAGAGGTTGTAAGTGTAGGTGTGTTTACTCTGTGTACCTTTCAAAAATCCACATGCCTTTTTATAAATATGAAAATCTCATAATATACAAGTGCTCAATGAATTATTGTCAAGTATTTTTTTGCCATATAATCAAGTAGACCCATTAGTTATCAATTATTAAGGTTTAAACCCATCAGTTCACCTACGCGACTTCAACTCAAAATTCTCGATCAACCTATGAGCGTACACCTTACTCAAGAATCACACTATCTCAATATCAATTCATTATTTTCGGTTGCAGCCTCAGATAATAACCAACATTTTTGATATACATATCTCTCTCCCCTCTTTTTTTTGAACTAAAATAAATTGAAATGCGAACGCTCACTAAAAGATGAATTTTATTCTTTAAAGTATAAAGATAAATGTATTGAACTTAGGCTAATCCTTCAAACCTTTTGTTTTGTTTTTTTTTTAATGCTTTAGGTTGGGCACTTGTCGAATTAGGCACTGGGTATTATAAGTGAAGCATGGAATCAATCAATGGGATCTAGGCAAGCTCACAATGGCATTTCTCTAAGTGTAGGTTCACCTACAAGTCTATCAGTGGGTTGTTGAACTACTAGTTGGGTTGAGCGAGTACGAAGTATAAGTCATTCACTTTATATAAAACAAGAACTTTATATGTAAAATAAGAAATGTTATTACATTGATCTGAAGCGTACTAACTAATTAAGCCTTATCCCCCCTAAGATGGTGGCAACATCCTAGCTATGGCTCGTGCACTATATTGATCATTAATGATGAGTTAATTAAGTGTAATTATGTGACTAAGAATTGGGCATTAGAGTTGCATATCAAGGCCAAGGTTGGGGGTAACTGTGATCTAAATGATGGTTAATCGTCATGTTGGATTATTCAATTCAATTTCGATAATAACCTTGTGAACATAAGTAAATAATGAGGATAATTTAGTCAATATTTACCTTGTCTTCTTCCATTGGTATTAAGGTCAGTGATCCAGTAGGTCACCTCATGATCACTATTTATTAAGGAGGTTGTTTGTAGATCTATAAGTGATTATTGTGGTATCATGTCACTTCCACTCTTGTATACAAGGGAACTATGCTCCACTAGAATATGTGATAATATTGAACCAATATAAAGAGGAGTGTCATTGATAAATAAATGCAAGGGCCTACGACACTCCTATAGTTTATTTTTAAAATGTCATTTAGCTCAATAAGTTGTGTAACACCAAACAAATAGGCTACAGTACGCTACTTGATATCATATGGGTCACTTGTAAACGATAAGTGATGCCATGACTGATGTCATTAACTAATTTCAAAATTATGTAAACTTGCATAGGTTGGCATAAGCTAGCCATATATTGAAGTCATTGCATATTAAGCAGGTTCTGCAACAATGTATGCAATGAAAAAGTAGAAGGTCACTGGATGTGGGTTCTGAGTGGACATTATCACTTTGGGCCATTAACTGATGTCATAGAAAGTGACATGTCCCAACTGAGGCATTAGTAAGGGTAATGAGTCCTTAGGGATTCCAAAGCATGTAGGAAAACAATTGTGTAGAGATTTAAGATTGTGTGATGTACTAAGGATGTTGTGTACCTATTATAAGGTTAAAATAGACCCTAAGAGCACGTGGTAATCACTACAAGTGGACCTTAATGGCAAGATGCCCTTAGGAAATTTTGAAGGAAAAAAACATACATAAGTTTGTTTCATTTTTTATGGACTGGATGTGTTCTTTTGAGATGCGATACTTTGTTTAGGTAATTAAAAAAAAATGCATTGAGTTGAAAAGGATTTGATGTTATTGTTATGAAGTGATGAAACAAGTAGTCACTAGGACTAACAGGGACTAAGGAGAAAATAAAGAAAAAAGGGACTGAAAGAGAGAGAGGGAAAGAGAGAGAAGAGAGGAAATTAAATAAGGAAGAATAAAGGAAAGCATGTACTTCCTCTATTATTCTACCAATAGCAAAAGACCTCATCTTATAGTAATTTTAGGACCATAGTGATGCTACATGGAATGGAAAACATGAGGACCAAGGGGTGCTTAGATAGTGGAATCATTAAAGTAGTAAGAGAAGTGGTTAATAGCATTCAGCGTACTCACTTCACTATAAGCACCAAGTTATACATGTGGAACTTAGGTGGAAAGACTTAAGAAAGTGCTATGTGTGTGTGTGTTTGTGTGTGCATGTGTGTGTGTATTCTTTACCTTTGTATACCATAATCTAAGAAATTTTGGAGGTCATAGTCTATACTATAGCCAATGAGTGGACATGATATATAGACACGATTTAGAGTAATCAATGAGGTATGGTAAAGTATAATAGAAATATAATCCTTTTATTGCCTGAACATTAGATACTTGATCTTATTACCCTACAACCCCTTTTGTTAAGGAATCAACACTATGAGTTAGGTATTGCATGGACTGCATGGGATTATAACTAGTGACTTCACAAAACTAGATTGTCCTATTCAAACATTGCAATGACTCAATCCCAGATGTAGTAAAAGAAGGGATATGGATCAGGTGGGAGATTAGTAGTTCCTATATAAGGGTAGAAAACTTAAACTACTTTCTCTTAAACAAATCAAAGTTATGCAATTGTAGCTACATAAATCTTTTTATCAATTGAAAAGAGCTTTCAATAACCTTTGGTAAGCTAACATGAAATTTCCCTTATAAAATATGCACAATTATATATGTTATGTAGTCTTTCATCAGGAACCTTTGATTCTTTTTCCCAGTTATAACTAGGTCTTGGCCGTGGTCAGGCTTAGTTTTAGCATAATCTATTTCATAGCTCCTGTTTGAGTCCTATTCACCTATTGTTTGCAAAATGCCCTGGTGATCTTAACAATACTTTATTGAATATTCTTCTAACAATTGAATTGTTTCACGGTATTAATCTTTCTATAAATTCATAAGCGTCAAATTTGGAGTGTTGTCCTCCTGATTCGATTAATTATCTTTTCTTCGGTTACTTCTGAAAATTTTTATTTTGTTATTAATAAGTACCCATCTTGTGTATAATGCACTTCGGTTTTTATTACTCCCTTTTGCTAGCATCCCTAAACCCATTATATCTACCCAAGACTATGCCCGTTTATCTTGGAGAATTTTAAATTAAACAAACTATCGAATAAAGTTTTTCTTTTTTGTAATGCTTTTACCTCTTTACTTAACCCTTTTCAAGTTGCCTACCATGTGTTATTGTTTGTCAACATCCCTAAATCCATTATATCTACCCATGACTATACCCGTTTATCTTGGAGAATTTTAAATTAAACAAACTACCGAAAAAAGTTTTTTCTTTTTATAATGCTTTTACCTCTTTACATAACCCTTTTCAAGTTGCCTACTATGTGTTATTGTGAGCGGTGCTTGGGTTTCACTGGCAACACTTTGAATGTAAAACTATCTTGTTTTAACATCATACAACACTTCTTACTCTGGCCATCGTACAACCCATTTAACTTTATAACCTTGATCTGTTATTTTCCTCTCTTGATCTTTAAGAATAAATTAGGAACCATCGTGCTTTTCCTTGTAATCACGCAAATCTACATGTGGATTCTTTCATAAGTAATAGAAGACACCTTTGTGAACATCCCGTTTTGCATATTTGCATCCATTTCTACTTTGATTCCCCCCCCCAAGTAGAAGTAAGAAAAAGAAATTGGCATCATCGTCACTTCAATTCATATTGATTGGTAGTCATTTAAATGTTGCAGCCCTAGAGCTCCTGAAAAGAGAAACAATATGCAGGTGGGTAATTTCATAGTCTAATCTTGGGTCAATACTATGCATGTTCTGTCCTTACCCTTAAAGACTTGATGACCACTTAAATCATCTATTTTTATAGTTTGTCTATCTTTCAAATTAATATCAAGTGTTTTTTGTCCTTGTGTAACTAATGCCTGAAACTTTATTCATACTGTCCTCTATTCTTGAATTGTTTAAATTTACACTTATTTTCATTGTACCTGCCTCATAATACTATCTTCGTTATCTTTCACTTCATAATCTGGCACTTGTTCTTTTAAATAAAATATTACATTAGCAATATTCGCATTCCTTTCAATCATTGAATTATTTTCCCTTTGGTCATCTTGATTTGTTTAGTAGTCTTATTTCTTTGCTATTTGTATGTTTTCTTGATCCAAGCCATTTGCTTAAAAAGTCTAAATTGACATCCAAACTCTATCAAGTAGAGTTTGCCTTTCATATTGAAGCTCTTTTCTCTAACACTTCTTATGTTTGTTTGATGTGCCTTGTCTTTAAAACTCAGCTTGAACAAATGTTATTTAATTTCTCCTTTTCATTTCAGCCTTCTAGATTTTTGTGGATCCTCAAGAGTTACTTGCACATTCTTTCTAGCATGATTGACCATGTCTTTGAATCGTGTTGCCTATTATGGAATACATTCGTATTCAATCCTATATGGTTGTTAACGTTTCAATACTTTTGATTTTCATCATCTTTTGCTCGATTTCACTGGAAGTGTACTAATACATATAGCCTCCTCCTTGTCTATTCATAGTAATAAGCTCATATAGCTTATTTTGAATTAAAGATGCAATTCAACTTTCACCAAGGTAGGTGAATGTTTGATTATCTAATTTCTCCATTCTTCTTACTTTTAAATTTCACTCCTCATTAATGGTCCAGATCCTTCTCTATTCAATCTTAGTACTTTACTTGAACTTGATTCTTGTGACCAAGGGTATATTTCTACGACTTCATCTTAAGATAAATCCAGGATGTTCTAAACTCTACTTATCAAAGACAATATATCGCACTTATCATATTGATTTTTGGGTTAACGGTCACCTTGTTGAAACATAACAGCTATTATTTCATTTCTAATTTAACTGCTAAATCCAAGTGCAACTAAAATACCTTTCCCTTCTTAGATGGTTCTAACTCCTTCCTTCGAAGTCCCCTTTGGTCATTATCAATATGTCTCATGTTGGACATCAGGAATATTCCATTCATTAATATATCAGTGCTATATTCATGATTTTGACATCTAACCACACATTTATGGTGAAGATTATGTGAACAATCCACCTTTTCCCTTTTATGACCCAAAAAACCCTAATTTATTTCCATTTATATAACAGTTTGAATAGCCTGATTGAGTAATGAGAACTTTGATTAAAGGTAGCACTAAATTGGTGAATAATTTTGCCTTCTTATTTTTAGTACGTTAATCTTTCCTTTCTTCATAAATAGCACAATTTGATATATAATTCAGCCTTCTAACTACCCACCTTGTTTGGTAAGGTGTGGAATGCTCATCACTATCATTGATATGGCTTAACAGATGTCGACTATCTCTTGGCTTTTCTTGTTATCCAGATTTGCAGGCCATGAACCTTATGACCTTCTATTTTTGAATTCATAGCCATGGCTATCCTAGCTATCTCATGAAAAACCCTTCTTTATTAATTATTTCTAAATTTACTGTTTAATTCAGATCATACTACCACAAACGCACGCATAGTCTTAGTATTGTTAAAAGATATCGTTTCTCAGGAACTAATCGTAACTTATTGAGTCTTACCTTTCAGAATGTGTCAAGTAAAATTCTGGTTCGAGTGGACTCGGTTTAACAATCAGTAAAGTTTTGTAAGTCAATAAGGAAAAAAAGTCTAGGAATTCTCATAGTTGTGAAAGGACATTGGATAAAAAATAATGAACATGTGCTTTCGTCTAATTGGTTAAATTTGAAGAATTATAATCTCTTCAAAAACTTAGTCTATTCTCTCAAAATTAACTAAATTTGCTTGAATTAAGCAAAAGTCATTCTTTCAAGCTAATTTTCCTTAATTCAAGTTCAATGCCTTCGATTACTTACTAGCCCTTCTAACATACAAATTTCTCTTTCGAGACGAAGTTACGTTAGACCTAATCAAGCAGTCCAATAACCAAATGTCACCTTTTAGTTTTTCATTTGTTTGTTTCAAGAGTGCAAGCAAATTCAGGCCAAAAATTAACTCACAACAATCCAAACACTTGACAAAACAAAATTAAACAAATTATGAAAATAAGCACAATTGTATAGATTAAAACATAGTCTAACGACACTTTCACAAACTACTAAATTCCTAGACTAAAAAAAACTACTCAGACATGATAAAAGATTAACAAACTAACCAACTATTGGCGAAATCTAAGCAAGAAAGGGATTGACTAAGATGGCCTTCAACCAAGGGTTTCGGAACCACCTCAAGAACAAACTCTCACACTCAAGACTCACACCAATAAAAAACCAAACTAAAAACTACAAAATTTGACAAAGAAAATAAAGCACTAATCTACACTACTCTAAAGTTTTTCTTTGCTTGATCTCAGATTACTCTCTGTATGTGGCAGAACATCCCTTTTTATAGAGAAGCTTCGTCAATCTTAGTCACACAGTTGAGAGAAAATAAAGAGGTAGTAGTTACAGACTCACCATGGTCTATGGGATGCACCACGGTCCGACAGTGGTCTATGCTGAAATTGGGTTTTTGCTTATTCTTTGCTCTACAGTCATGGCATAATATGGATGACCGTGGGGGAGGTCAAAATACAGCAATTGAAGGGAAAATGATTGGTAAGCACATCAAACAACTATACCTAAGCATAAATCGAGAATAGAAGAGTAAATAATAACAACAAGCACAATATTCTCCTAACAGCGACCCAAAATAGTCGTAAAATGATATACATATTTAGCACTTATCAAACTCCCCCATGCTTAAGCTATTGCTTGTCCTCAAGCAATGCAAAGATTAAAAGTATACACAGCATCCTCAGGATAGATTTAGGTAACATTCAAATGGCAAAGTTGATCCAAAGATAGCCTAAAAAGATTAAAAAAAAATCATTAACAAACAAAATGTGGAATGCAATTTTCGAAAACCTTTAATAGACCAAAACGTCAAACTTGGAAGCAATCTCTCCCGAATTGTCAAATAAAATTATTCAACATATGGAACAAGCGAAACTAATAAGGCCGATAGAATGTCACTATGGTTATATGGCACTCAACACTTATGTGTTTGAAATATATGTATTTATGAAGGTTCTCTCAAATCTCAACCTTAGACACAGATCTACCATAAGCTTAACAAGATTCTCAAATTTGCCATCAATGAAAATGCAAACATATTAGAGAATCACGAGGTCTTTAATAGGGTTATAACGGGGCTAAGGTTAAAGGTAAGAGGGGAACAAATGTTTTTGGGAATGAGGAGCTAAAAGCCAAAGACTAAGAGCTAAACAATTCCAATGCATCAAACAACATTCTTCTTAAACCATATCAATTCAAAATAAATCTCCAAATGAAGAGAGAAATAGTCAAAAATCACAAATAACTTGCATTTCTAACAAAGCTAATCGCTTTCTTCCTTTTTTTCGGTTCTCTTTTCATTTTTTTCCTCTTTTTTTCTTTTCTTTTGAAAATTTTTCTCTTCTGTTTTTTTTTTTTTTGTTCGTAAGCACTTATTATTTTTTTCAAAAGGGATAGCCAAGGGGCAAATCCATAACGAAGTTTAAATTCTAACTCTTCTCTAAATTTTGTACAATAAAATAAGGAATTAATAAATATCTCATGGCCCTGCACCAAACAACCAAATTACACCATAAGATATCATTCTATCGTACTAACGCCCTATCAAACTTGATACAAAAGAATAGAACACTCCTCTAGCCTTGGCTTAAAGATAAGACAAGTATTTGCCCGTGGGTTATAATGGGAGGTTCAAATCAAGAAAAACGATATAGGCTCAAAGGGGCTAACAAGGGATACAATACATAACCAACGTGGCTATTTGGCCGTGGGGTTTAAACAAATCAAAGAAATAAAAAAATGTCTCAATCATATTGCCTAAATGCGTATGCGAAATGTGATCTTGAATGAGAATCTAAGCAAGTTCCAGAAAAATGATATCAAGGAAGAGTCACACATGAAAGAAATATGAGACTAATAATGATAAACAGTCTCTAAAGGCTCAAAGTCTCACGGGACATCTACCAAGGTCAAAACTAGCTCACTAGTAAACACATGCCAAAATCTTGTAAAGACTCATGGGCAAAATCAATTTGCATCCAACATGTGGTCAAAACATGGAATTCATTTTGAAAACTCATTCGCAAACATTTTATGCATAATTCGGGCAAATCAAATGATCAAATTAAACCAAATAAAGCTATCAAATCTATAGAAATCATCATCGGAGGATTTTTTTTTCCCTATTTTGTTTCCTTTGTCTTTTTTTTCGTGTTTGTTTTAAAGTATGTTCTTACAAACAATGCAAACTAAAATGCAAAAGAAACTTAATAAAAGAAAGAAACTAAAGTGCAACCTAGAAGAAAACTAAATGCACTTCTAAAACAAAACTAAAACAATCAAAAACTACAAAAACTGCAACTAAAAACATATACAAAGCAAAAACACACCAAACAAAAGCAGGCATCACACGCCATATATAATGACTAACTCCCCCATGCTTGAATCACACATCACCCTCAATGTAGGCATATGATAATAGAAAGGGAAGAGGAGTAGCATAAAACAAGATCAAACTGGAGGGGTTGGAGGAAGATGGGGTGGTTGGCCATAAGAGATAGGCCAATCTCTCCAGGTCCTTAGACATGCCCTATCATCTTGGAAATATTGGGTCTGGAAAGCAATCAACCCATGAAACTCATCGTGGCGCTCTTGGTCAAAGTCTCAATGAGTGGCGCTCTCAGAAGCAACAAACTTTCGGAGGGAAACTTGCTCCTCTTGAATGGACCCAAGGATGTCTTGGAGGCCAGAATAGTCAGGTGGAGGTAGTTGAGAGGAAGAACTAGGTCTTGCTTGACTAGATCGAGGGGCTGGTTGGTGGGGTGCAGGTTAAACAACCTCCTCATCACCAAATACCCAATAAAGGTGACCTCAGTGAAGAAGGGTGGTGTGATCAACATTGGGAAGCAGTAAAAGCCGGTCCTCTGGGTAAATTCAACACAAACGGCCAGCCTCAACTTTACAAAAGTTCATATTTTCAAGAGCAGCTTGATCAAGCCGCTCTGACCCAGAAACTCTATCCTCAGGATTGTGCTCAACACCCAAGAATCTAGCAATAGTAGTTATTATCCCATCAATGACTATCCTACCTTTATTGCTAACAGCAGCACTATGCAATTACCTAGCTAAGAATGAACCTAGGTCAAGTTGGTCTCCATCGAGTATATAGGATAGAAAGCATAACTTAGAAAGTCTCTGGACATTCAGACTATCGTCCCAAGCAACAAAGAACAAGTCAAAATACGCTGAGCTACTCTAATGCAGGGGTTTCTAATGTGTGTACATTTTGATGAACTGGTGTTGTACCTAACACCCCCTAAAAGTTCACCTCAAAACACATTCGGGTTGAATTCGTAGGGGACTTGATGGTACGATAAGTCCATGATAGGGGAAAACCAAAAATACTATTGAAGGTACCTAAGTTCACTTCATAAAATTGTCCCTGCAAATAAAATGATATATGTCCGGCTTAACAGTGAGGTCCTGTAGTGACCTTGACATGGAGTGTACCAAGGAATTCTAGGGTCAGGTCCCTATAGGTATGCTCTTTAATTTCTAAAAAAGTGGCCCATACCACCTCTAGCAAACGACTAGCAAATATCATCCAAAATTCCTAACTGGGCTAACAAATCCTCATCATAATATCGAATTGCTACAACCATGCATTCATTCAAGCAATTATACCTAACAACATGATTAGGATGCATTAAACCAAGGGGGTGAGGAGTGTTACCTCTAGCATGTGCATTGGTTGATGTTAGGGATGTTCTTTGAGGTAGGGGTGGTGCTTGACTTGAAAAACCAACTGCCTCGATGCTCCTTAGCCTCTTGTTTTGGTGCCATTGGTGCAAACTTGAAACAAAAACAAAATTAAAACCAAATGTAAGAACTAAAACCTAGAAAATTGAAGAAATTAAACAAAAATATAAAAAATAAGAGAGAGAAAAGGATGGGTATGGTGGATAAGTAAAGGTGGGATGAATTTGAAGTAAAAGAAGAAGAAAGAGATGGATTTTAAGAAGAAAAAGGGAAGATTGAGTGAAAGGAAAGAATTTGGTGTGAAAATGATTGGAAATGGTGAAGAAATGAGGGAAGATTGGTGAGATTTGGTTATGGAGTGTAGAGAGAGAAAATTGGGGTAGAGAGAGAGCATCTCAAGAGGTTGAAAAAGATAGGGCCAAAGGGAAGAGGCACCACGGTCAAAAACCTTGACCGCGGCCCCAGACCACCATGGGCCGTAGGGCTCAACACAGTTTGTCTGTGATGTCTGCTGGCATCCGAATTTTTTTGATTTTTCTGGGTTGGCACCCAATGGCCATATTTCTAGGGTACCGACTATTGGCCAACATTTTATTCATATATATTTTTTTCTCTCTTTTTTATTTATTTTTTATTTTTTCGTATATATAACTATAAAAATTCACAAAAATAAAAACTACAAAGAGGGAAAAGGAAAGAAAACTTGGGTTGCCTCCCAAGAAGCGCTCTTTTAAAGTCAAGAGCTTGACCCTTGCTCTAGGCTTGGTTCGGATCAGATGGTGTATGGACATTGGCTTTGTCCCAGACCACGAAATCAAACTTATTTAGTTGAACATACCATCTTAAAAGTTCTGACTGTAAGTCCTTCCTATTCATAACTTGGTGTCATAGCGCAATGTCTGCATACAAAATAAACCGCTCTTGTGGCCTATCAGACGGGCTATCATCAACTCGTTCAACACCTACATCAAATTTTGCATCAAAACCTTCCATAGGGGGCATAGACAGAATAATTTGTGCAAACCTGCGGTAATCACTCGTTGAAGACTCATTAGAAATAGAGGCCCCAACTTCGAGCTTGTTAGGTGGCATAGGAGTAACAAACTTCATATTAACATACCCTTGATTGGGGTCCTCATAAGAAATCTAGTCAGAATCAGAAGGATCTTCAAAATTCCAGACATCCTCTATATCAATCGTAGGGGAAAGGGTAATGCATCCAACATAGAAGAATGACGAGAAACCATATCCTCCTTCTTATTACTAAACACAGCAAAGCTCCCTTCCACCTCATAAGATACCTGACCCTCTCTTACATCAATGTGGTAACTAGGTCTCGCCAAAATGGGCCGACCTAGGATAATTTAGACATCGTCAGTTTCAGGCACATCAACTATAATGAAGTCTTCTAATACCCAAATGTCTCATATATTGACTGGCACATTGTCCAACTTGCTTCTAGGTTGCGTCACAGAACCATCAGCCAACTATAAGGAAAAGGGTGCGGCTAGTAATGGTCCTAGGTGCAGCGTATGAAACAAAGAATAGGGCATTATACTGACACTTGCACCAAGATCATATAGACCTCTCTCAATTCCTACCTTTTGATGTGGATTTTATCTGTAGTTTTAAAACCCTTTTTACTTGCAAGTGCACAAGGTCAATTATAGACTAGCGAGTATAGGGGTGTCGATCCCACGAGGAACAATATTGATTTCTAATTTTAACTCTTCTAATTATAAAGAATAAGTTGAATGAGGAGTGTAATTATCAATATGATTAAAGAAGCAAAAAGAAGAGTAAAAGTGCCAAGTAGAGAGAATTCAGATGAGAGAATGTTCTAGGATTTTGGATTTCACCTTTGATGTCATTATTGAATTGCTAATTTAAATGTGGATTTGATTTATCTCTTGTGGAACCTAAGCTACAAGCATTAAGCTAGAAATTGAAAAGATGAATTATGATTATCAAATAAAATTTTTTATCTAGTGGTTTAGCATGAATTGTTCTTTTTAGATATAACTCATCTAATTTCTAGCTTAAATTATTCAATTTTAACAATTATAATTTTAAGTCTATTTGCATAATGTCATATTAATCGATAAGGTCTAATATTCATTTGAGATAGTAAATTAAACTATTGTAATCAACATGATTAAACAATAGTATTAGAATGCATAAGTAGGTTAAGATTAAGTTTACACTCAAAATTATTCAATCAAAGAGGCAAAAATTACCTTAAAAGAAATTAGCAAAAATAATATTATTACCAAGGATCCATCCTATTCCTAGCAATGAGTAGCTTAGCCGATCATAATTAGTGAAAACACCACGATAATTGATATATTTTACTACCTATATCCAAACTTTTGTACTCAATTACAAATTAAGGAAGTAAACACTCTCAAATTTGACTCACAAATGAGATGAGAAGAGAAAAGAAAAATGGCCAACAAAGCTTATTTTCTTTTAAACCCTTCAACTCAAATAATTTTGTCTTACAAAATACTCTCTACTTTGTAAGAAAAATAGAAGATAGAAGATGAGAATGAGAAGATGCTTAGGTGAGTGAGTGGATGAATGAATGAGTGTGTGGATGCCCTAACCCATGGCTCCTATTTACAGTGCAAAATCAACCCCTCTTGATGCCAAAAAATTAATGAAAATTAATTTTAATTAATTAGTGGCTGTTACAATGCATAAGAGAAGGCTAGTCTTAAGCTAACAATTAATTTTTGATTAATTGCATTTGACTAGGTTAACAATTACCCATGTGGAAAATTTAGGGAAAGGAGTGGGTTGCAAAGGAGGAGTTGGATGAATGCTGATGGGCTACTAGCATAGGCCCAACTAATTTGTGAGGGAGAGGAAGAAAAGAAGAGGAGCCGGGCAGTGGGCCGCGCAGATCGGGCCCAGCGGAGAGAGAGATGGCTGGGGCAGCAAAGGTTAGACGTTGGGCCGCTGAAAACAGGTTCACTCGGTGATGTGAGGGAGAGTGAGTGGAGAGAAGAGTGGGGTTGGGCTGCTACTAGTTCTAGGCCGCGTGTGCAAAGGAGAAAGGACAGGCCCAGTGAGAATGGAATAGAGGGCAAGGGGGTGCTGAGCATGGTGGGTTGCTGCGAGATGGACCGCAGGTGCATAAGCCCACGCGGATGGGGTGGCTTGAGAGCTTGGGCTGAGCTTTATTCTTATTCTTTTTTTTTTTTTCCATCTTGGGCTGGGTTTTGCTTGCATGTATGTTAGAGATCCAAGTGGAATTGAACAATTACGCTTAACTTCTTTTATTTTACTTCCACCTGAAAATCATATAAAATATGTATTATTTACTCATAAAAATATATTTCAAAGACTTAAAAGTAGGTAAAATAATGGAGAAAATTACATATACAATATGAATTATCACCTTTCCTATGATGCAGGGGATAGAAAAACTACTTGGATAAGGGAGCTTAGGGGGAAAAATGGTTGGGATCTCAACAGCGTCATTCTCTTTGAATGTGGCAGTTTTGCCATCATTATTTCTGCAACGTCCCCAAATGTACATATTTCGCTGATTTCGTTCTCTTCGTTAGATTCTCCAATTTGAGGGACTATCCTAAGTGATCGAGGCATTACCGCCGTTCAAAAAGGACAAGACTTTTCTTGTAAATAATAAATTTAGCAACACTAATCAATGTTTATCATCGAAAGGCATTCACACAATAACAACCCATCAAACCATATATAAACAATTCTAACGTCAAACCATTTAACTTTTCTAGGGTTTACATCAAAATATAATAACTCTTATAGAGTATATAGCTTTAACATCAAAATGTTTCATAATATAGTGCTCAAAACATCTTAACACTAACACCCCACTATTCCTTTTTGTTTTGACTTTCTTGCTCACTTATCACCTTCAATCATCCGACCCGCCTGAGGGCGATTCATTGAACATTTTCCTAAAACAAAACATAAAAGCATTTTGAACTGTGAGCCGAAGCTCAGTACATGCATCCTTGTATTGTTAAATGATCATTGAAAAACTGATTGGGCCTGCATTGCAATTCATTTAATTTAAAACAAAGCATGAGATGAATATAAAACTACATTGCTAATTATTATCTGATAGTGAACTCCTAATAACTGTTACGATCTGTGGATAGGTGTGCACCTGCCAAGTCGATCAGGGGACCTGGCCTGAAGCCGCACAGGTAACTAAGGGCAATGCCCTCTAACTAATAGCTGATGGGATCACTAATTATGTGGTAAATTACTGATTAAACGGATTCATTGATGTACTTACCAACACATTATAATTTTGATAAATACATGCTGATTTTTAAAGATACAGACAATGAATGTACTTGGTACTTTTGATGTAAGTCATTGAAATGGCATTATGCAAAAAAAAGGGAAGGAAATGATAGATTAGGCTCTGACTTTGTTCAAAATATCATGATAGGAACGTATAATTAGCAAATATTTTTATTTTTATAGATAATAAGTTAGTAAAGGGAAAGTAAGAGAGTAAAAAGGGCTAAAATAAATGACTCGTTACTTAATCTTTTGATATCCAATTGAGAACCGAAACCCCAATATTAAAAGCTTAAGAAGTCCCAAAAAACTTTAAGTTAGAATACAAAACACAATTCTCACCATAGGGTTCTGAAAATGGGGTTAGAACACAAGTATGTTAGTTTTGGCCACCTGTACAGTTCTGGTAAAATGGCCATAACTTTTTTCACAGATCTCGGATTAAGGCGATTCAAAAGGCATTTGAAAGCTAACAACTGAAATAGTTAATTAGAAAAATTCATAATTTTTTAATGGGCCGATAATTCCTAGTTTAATCAGAAACATTGCCCTGTTTTCTGAAATTTTCTAGCCTTCACTATCAAGCCTTTCTCCTTTCTTTTCGCACAATTCCCTATCCACAATCACCCCTTAAAGTCATGTAACGAGGCCTTGGTCCTTTCCATCACCATACAAGACCATCACAGTCAATTGCACTTCAAAATCATGTATATCAAAGATCATTTTTCAATCAAATATACACTAATAACATGCTTGCTATCAAAGGAAGGTTAAACCTTTGCATAATCAATAAAATCCTAACTTGTGGCCAACTTACACTTCATCGAAGATCACCAAGAACATTCTCATAACATTATTAGAGATTAAAACCACTAAATCAAACACAAGAATCTATGAAAAACAAACTTCCTACTTAAAGCTTGCATGATTATGAATAACCCTAACCCCTAACATACTCCTAACTCAACTCCACCATGATCAACATCAAAATAACTCTTATTTCTTATCAAAACATCATAATCAACAATCAAGAAATGAAAACAAGAATCAAAACTAAGATAAAAATCAAAACCAACAAGATCAAGATTAAGGTTACTCACTTCAAGCTTGACAAAAGTAGAGATGGAGGTGATGCTTAGTGGTTTTGATGATGGAGGATGGTGGCTAGTTGTAGTAGGATGTCAGGGGAGGTCGGAGGTGACCCGAGCTGGCCAGAAAACACCAATAGCAGTAACAACTTGAGGGAGGGGGGCTGGCCATGTAGAGTGAGAGAGGAGAGATGTGGGTTGAGTTTGTTGTATTTTTTTGACTTGTGTCATGCTTGGTAGAATTTATAACTCAAAAAGTAGCTAATTAGGGTTAAACTTAAATCATGGTTATTAGCTATGGTAATAATGTAAACTTGTTGGGCTTCAAATTGGGCTAGAAAAAAGTTGGGTTGAGAACTAAAATGCCCCGTAAGGATAACGTTTTTGCGTAATCAAAATTAAATTTTTATAATGTTACGAAAAACAAAATAAATTACTTAGATTAAACTTGCTAGGGCCTACCATCAATTCTTTCAAGGTTGTCGTTATTAATTAAATAAATAAATAAAACCCAAATTGCCAAGTTAGGGCCCAAATAAATTTTTCACCACTAGGATGATTAAATGCGATAAATAAATTTGAAAAAATTATTAACATGAGATAATTAAATAAATAAATATAATTAAGGGTTGGGCTATTACAACCTTCCCCCCGTAAAGAGTTTCATCCTCGAAACCTATGAACTTTACCATGTAATGCAAGATTACCTCAAATAATTGTGGGTATTTGGCTTTTATTTCCTCTTCAATCTCCCAAGTAGCTTCTTGGGAGGTATGATTTGACCATAGCACTTTGACTAGAGGTATCTGCTTGTTGTGCAATAGTTTAATGCTGCAATCTAGTATTTCGAATAGTTGCTCTTTATATACGAAATCTGCAGTGATTTCAACAGGTTTAGATGCAATGGTGTGATTTATATCTGGGATATACTTTCTGAGCTGAGAGATGTGAAATATGTTAGGTATGTGTTCAAGTTCTACTGGCAGATCCAGGCGATAAGCTACGGGATTAAACTTTTCAATGATTTCATATGGTCCAATATATCTTGGACTCGGTTTCCCTTGTGCTCCGAACCTCTTGATACCCTTAGTTGGCAAAACTTTCAGAAAAGCTTGGTCGCCTACTTGAAACTCCAGAGGCCTCCTTCTTTTGTCCACATAACTCTTTTGCCGACTCTGGATAACCTTAATATGCTCCCGAATTTTTCTTATTGATTCAATGGCTTCCTGGATCATTTCGGAATCTATGATCATTGCCTTGTCCAAATCACTCCAGCACAGTGGGGTTCTTCATTTTCTTCCATATGAGCCTTCAGATGGGGCTATTTTGATAGTGGATTGGTAGCTATTATTATAAGAAAACTCCACCAATGGTAAATCGTCTTCCCATTTCCCTTGGAACTCTAATACACAAGCTCCTAACATGTCCTTTAGAATTTGATTCCCTCTTTCAGTTCGCCCATCCGTCTCAGGATGATAAGAGCTGCTAAAGTTCAATTTGATCCCAAAAGCCTTTTGAAGTGCTTGCCAAAAACGGGCTTGGAATCTTTGGTCCCTATCTGATACTATATCTTAGGGAATCCCGTACAGGCAGACTATCTCCTTAACATACAGTTGGGCTAGTTTTTCAACTCCCTAAGTATCCTAATTGACAGAAAATGGGCCGAGTTGGTAAGTCGATCAACTATGACCCAGATAGCATTCTTCTTCGAAGCAGAAGAGGGTAAACCCATAACAAAGTCCAATGAGATTGAATCCCACTTGCAACTGGGAATTTATAGGGGTCGCAATCCACCCACGAGGCATTGATGCTCCGCTTTAACCTTCTGGCGGGTTAGACACTTGTCTACATATTTTACAACCTCCTTCTTCATATTATTCCATCAAAAGTAGTGTCTTAGGTCTTGGTATATCTTGGTACCTTCGGGATGCACCTAGCAGTGAGTATTATGAGCCTTTTCTAAGATCTGTTTCTCAATTCCTCATTTCTACGTCCACATAGACGATTCTGGAATCGCAGGGCCCCATCCTCATGTACTGTAAACCCAAGAGACTTTCCTTTCTCTAAATTTTGTTTTATTCTTTGGAGTTTAGGATCACTTTCGTGGTTTAATCGAATTTCCTCCACGATGGAAGGCTGTAAGGTAAGTGCTGATAATTGAACATGTGCTTGCCCATGAGACACTAGTTGAATTCCGAAGTCCTCAAGATCTCTCAAGAGACTCAACTGGGTAATCACCACAGTGCTTGGGCTATGTTGCACCTTCCTACTCAAGGCATCTGCTACAACATTTGGTTTTCCTGGATGATATTGAATATGCAAATCATAGTCTTTAAGCAACTCAAGCCAATGCCGTTGTCTACAATTGATCTCCTTCTAGGTGAAGATGTACTTTAGACTTTGATGTCAGTATAGATCTAGCATGGCATCCCGTCTATGTAATGTCTCTAAATTTTTAATGCAAAGACAACAACTGCTAACTCCAGGTCATGGGTGAGGTAATTTTTCTCATAAGGCTTGAGCTGTCGAGAGGCATAAGCTACTACCTTGTCTTCCTGCATCAGTACACACCCCAACCCGTTCTTTGAAGCATTACTATAGATGGTATACTCCTTAAATTCCACTGGTAACATTAAGATTGGGCGGTAGTTAATCGCTGCCTTAATTCCTGAAAGGCTCTTTCACACTTTTCTATCTACTCAAATTTATTCGCTTTCTTCAGTAGATTGGCAAGAGGCGAAGCTATTTTCAAAAAGTCCTCGATGAACCTTCAATAATAGCTCGCTAAACCCAGAAAACTTCTAATCTCCATGATGTTAGTAGGGCCTTGACTATTCCGTGATTGCCTTCACCTTCTAGGGGTCAACTTTGATTCCTTCTTTTATAGCCACATGACCTAAGAACACCACTTCTTCCAACCAAAATTCACAATTCTTTAATTTTCCATAAACTTGATGCTCCCTTAAGGTTGGTCAAATGATTAGCATCTTCCTCCTTGTCCTTAGAATAGATAAGGATGTCATCTATAAACGCTTCTATAGACTCGTCTAAGTAGGGTCTGAAGATTATGTTCATAAGATCCATGAAAGCTGCGGGGGCATTGGTGAGGCCAAATGGCATTACTGTAAACTCATAATAACCATGCCTAGTCCTAAACACAGTCTTAGGGATATCTTTAGGTTAAATCCTTAGTTGATGTTACCCTGACCTCAGATCAATCTTAGAGAAGACTCATGCTTCTTGTATATAGTCAAACATGTCATTTATCTATGCAAAGGGTACTTGTTTGTGATGGTGATCTTTCAACTCCTTGTATTCAATACATAGCCTTAAGGTTCCATCTTTTTCCTTTACGAACAACGCGGAGGCACCCCATGGTGACCCACTTGGCCTAATAAAGCCCTTCTATAACAACTCATCTAACTGAATCTTCACTTCTTTAAGTTCAGCTGGGGCCATACGATATGAGGCTTTTGAGATAGGTTGGGCACCAGGGGTTCATTCAATTTCAAAATTAATTTCCCTTTGCGGGGGTAGTCCTGGTAACTCTTCAGGAAAAGATCTTCAAATTCACAAACTATAAGAATATTTTCTACTTTCTCTTCTTTTATTTGGGTGTCAATAGCATAACACCAATATTCAATGCACCCTTGACATCACAGCTTACTTACTTTCATAGCAGAAATCAAGGGACAAGATTCTTCCTCTCTCTGCCCATAAAAACACACTTTCCTCCCTTTTTCATCCTTTAAAATAACCTTAAGATCTTGACAGTCAGTCTTAGCTTCATAAGAGTGCAACCAATTCATTCCCAACATGACATCAAAATTAGACAAATCAAATTGAATGAGATCCATAGGGAAAGTGGTTACACTAATGGTAATGGGAACGAGTATATCGACGATGGGGCACTCAATCACAGAATCGTTGGGTAGCTTGATCCTGTAATTGGTTTCCGTCCTCCTATCCTCCAGGTTCAATTGCATGGCAGATCAGGTGGATATAAATAAATGAGTATCACATAAATCAAATAATACACAAAATGGATTTGAATTTAAAAAGAGAGTTTGAGTGACTACCGTACCAGAGGTGGCAGCTTCCTTCTTGCTCATTACATTCGCTCGTCCTACAGCTGCAGGCCTTGGTGGTGGGGCCCTATAGCGAGGTGGGGCCAAAGGTTTTGCTACACCTTTGTCTACAGCTTTCATCCTTCGAGGGCATGCATTAATAAGGTGTTCAAGGCTTCCATACCACATGCACTTATTAGTTTCTACTCGGCATTTAGGGGTGGTGTGATTTGTTCTTCTGCATTTCACACAGGGCTCTGTCGAACCCGCCAGACAACTCTTGGGAGGAGTGCAAGAAGGTTTCTTCTGGTTCACATTCTCACTCAGAGTTCCTCACTCAAACCTCTTTCTCTTTTGGTTGATTGGGTTGAGGGCTCTCAACTCTGTCTGTACTCGCTCCACTTTCAGCAGCTCACTTATATATCTCTTGGTAAGTCAAAATTGGTTACCCAGCTAACTGATTTTGAATATAGAAGGCCAAACCCTCTTCAAACCTTCTCATCTTCAGCCTTTCAGATGATACAAACTCAAGAACAAACTCGAATAATTCTGTGAACTTACTGGCATACTACATTGCAGTCATGTTGCCAGTCATTTTTAGCTCCATAAACTCTTTTTTCTTTTGCCTTTGGACCACAACTGGGTGAAATTTTGCCTCAACTCACTCAGGAATTTACTCCAGGTGAATTCAGGCCCTACGAGCTTATCTTTAACAGTGTTCCACTAAATATCAGCTTCACCAGTCAAATAATACATCCTAATGTTTACTTTCCTTTCTCCTGGCACCTCTACCACTGTAAAAATTTTTTCAATTCCCCTACTCATTCCTTCAATACTACTGGATCATAAGTTCTATCATACACTTTAGGGTTGCATCGTGCTACCTTATCTGCTAGTTTATCCTCTTTAGGAGGGGTTTTAATAGGTACTTGGAGAATCTGCTTGATCAATTCAGCTTCTAAGACATGCTAGTAGTTCTTGTCCCAATTTTGTTAGCTAACTCAGGAAGGATTGGTGGCATTTGGCTAAAATTTAGTGGCACATGATGGGAGGCTTGATCATCCGATTCATAGCCATGATCTAAGATTTCCTCTATATAAACCTCTGTATTGTTGTGCACTGATTCGGGCATTCTGATCATACATTAAACAAAACCATTTAATCATTGGAATACCCAAACATGTAATATAAGCATGCCCAACAAATACATTTAATATAACTCAAATATTATTGAAAACAGACCCAAAGCTTCATTATATCATTTCATAACTGCTTATTTACATACATAGCTGCCTGTTTATATACATGATCAGCAAAACATATCACATCTAACTGACTAGGCAAAGTTAATTTTGACTCCTACCTCAACCTCAAACACTAACTAGCCCCAAGACACTAGATCCATTACATGATCAAAAAGAGAAAGGGACCATATCACCACGATCGGAGAGGATTGGACTAACTATATAATATGTCATATGCTACACAAAATACAACTATCCAATCCAACCATACCATATATATGTATATAGGGCTCAAACTGTAACCCATTTAGGTGAATCCTGAAATAACCTAACGATCCCTAAACGGATTATAATCTGGGTGGAACTCATCCTCCGGCTCGTCACCCGAGTCAAAGCTGTAGTCCGACACTCCTGACTGTACCTCGTTAGCCTCTTGCTCAACCTGCTGCTCCACTATCATCTCGTTAATCTCCTGATCCCACTCTTGCTCTACCACTGCCTCATCAATATCCTGATCCTCCTCAGGATCATCCTCCTCTTCTAGATGGCCCTCGAAATCCTCTATGTCCTTGTCCTCAAAACTAAATACTACAATCTCTGGTGCATCAAGGAGATCCATCACCATGTAAGCATCCCCAGGACTGTCGGGCATCAGTGGGGTGCTCGGAGTAGGCGGCGAGGGTGGTGCTTGTGCTGGTGTAGGTGGTACAGCCGAGGGCTATGCCTGATGTAACGGAAAGGCATGTTGAAGAGTCTCTATAGTGAGCCCCCTCTGGTCAAACTCTTCGCTCAACAACAACTCCGAAGTGATGGTGGGCCAAGCCCACTGGACCTGGAACCTTGGTCCGTCCTAACCTGGATTCCCCATTATCATGAAATGATGATAACGGAGTCCGAATTTCACCCACGGATCAACTGTGGTAAGGATCACAGCAATCTGTGTGCATGGACTATGATGCTATGAAACTCAGAGAACGGGTCCTGTGTATGAGTTATAATGCTAGCATGCAATAGTGAAATGTGAGTGGCCATAGATGTACCAGGCATCATGTTAATTGCGTAGGGATCCATCTAGCAAGGAAAACACAAATTAGAGGCATATAGAAGATTAGCAACATACATTTCTAATATCATAAGTCTCTAACAACATACGATATTCCTTACTAATAACCCTTCTCTCCCTCATATATCTAAATTCTATACTCTATATCCCATTAGGAAAAATCAAAACCTGGCTCTAATACCAAATCTGTAACGCCCCCAAATGTACATATTTCGCTAATTTCGTTCTCTTCATTAGATTCACCAATTTAAGGTATTATCCTAAATGATCAGGGCATTGCCGCCGTCCAAAAGGAACAAGGCTTTATTTGTAAATAATATATTTAGCGATGCTAATCGATGTTTACCATCGAAAGGTATTCACACAATCACAACCCATCAAATCATATATAAACAGTTCTAACGTCAAACCATTTAACTATTCCGGGGTTTACATTAAAATATAATAACTCCTGTAGACTATATAGCTTTAACATCAAAATGTTTCATAATACAGTGCTCAAAACATTTCAGCACTAACACACCACTATTCCTTTTTGTTTTGACTTTCTTGCTCACTTATCACCTTCAATTGTCCTGCCCACCTAAGGGCGATTCACTGAACATTTTCTTAAAATAAAACATGAAAAGCCCAGTATATGCATCCCTGTATTGTTAAATGATTATTGAAAAACTGATTGGGCCTGCATCGTAATTCATTTAATTTAAACCAGGGTAAGAGATGAATATAAAATTGCATTGCCAATTATTATCTGATAGTGAACCCCTGGTAACTGTTACGATCTGTAGATAGGTATACACCTGCTAGGGCGATTGGAGGACCTGGCCTGAAGCTACGCGGATAACTGAAGGGCAATGCCCTATAACTAATTACTGATGGGGTCACTAATTATATGGTAAATCACTGATTAAACTGATTCATTGATGTGCTTACCAAAACATTATAATTTTGATAAATATGTGCTAATTTCTAAATATGCAGGCAATGAACATACCTGATACTTCTAATGAAATTTACTGAAATGGGATTATGCACAAAAAGGGAAGAAAATGATAGATTAGGCCCTGACCTTGTTCAATATATCATGATAGGAACATATAATTAGCAAATATTCTTATTTTCATAGATAATAAGTTACTAAAAGGAAAGTAAGAGAGTGACAAGGGCTAAAATAAATGACTCGTAACTTAATCTTTCGATATCCGATGCCCAAAACCCTAATATTGAAATCATAAGAAGTCCAAAAAAACTTTGATTTAGAACAGAAAACACGATTCCCACCATAGGGTTTCGAAAATGGGGCTAGAACATAAGTATGTTAGTTTTGATCTAACCTGCATAGTTCTGGTAAAATGGCCATAACATTTTCCACAGACCTCAAATTAAGGTGGTTCAAATGAAATTTGAAAGCTAACACACTGAAATATCTACTCACCAAAAATCATAATTTTGCAATGGGCTGATAATTACCAGTTTAATCACAAAGATTGCCCTATTTTTTGAAATTTTCCAGCCTTCACTGTCAAGCCCTTCTCCTTTCTTTTCACACAATTCCCTATCCAAAATCACACCTTAAACCCATTCAACAAGGCTTTGGTCCTTTCCATAACCATATAAAACTGTCACACTCAATTTCACTTCAAAATCATGTATATCAAAGATCATTTTTTAATCAACTATACACTAATAGCATGCTTGCTATCAGAGGAAGGTTAAACCCTTGCATAATCAATAAAACCCTAACTTTTAGCCAACTTTCACTTCGTCCAAGATTACCAAGAAAATTCTCATAACATTATTAGAGATTAAAACCACTAAATCAAATACAAGAATCCAAGAAAAACAAACTTCCCACTTAAAGCTTGCATGGTTATGAATAAACCTAAATCTAACATGCTCCCAACTCAACTCCACCATGATCAACATCAAAATAGCTCTTACTTCTTATCAAAACATCATGATCAACAATCAAAAACATCAAAACAAGAATCAAAACTAAGATAAAAATCAAAAGCAAAGAGATCAAGATTAAGATTACTCACTTCAAGCTTGATAAAATTAGAGATGGAGGTGATGTTTGGTGGTTTTGATGATGGAGGATGGTGGCTAGTGGTACTAGGATGTTGGGGGAGTTGGAGGCAACTGGGGCTGGCCAGAAAACACCAACAGTAGCAGCAACTTGAGGGAGAGGCGGTTGGTCGTGTAGAGTGAGAGAATAGAGAGAGATGTGGGTTGACTTTGTTGTATTTTTTTGACTTATCTCATGCTTAGCTGAATTTATAGCTCAAAAAGAAGCTTTTTACTAACTAAGGTTAAGCTAAAATTATGATTATTAGCTAGGGTAATCGTGCAAACTTGTTGGGCTTCAGATGGGCCAGAAAAAAGTTGAGTTCACAAATAAAACGCCCCGTGATGATAATGTTTTTGTGTAACTCAAAATTAAATTTTTGTAATGTTACGGAAAACAAAATAAATTACTTAGATTTAACTTGTTAGGGCCTACTATCCATTCTTCCAAAGTTTTTGCTAATAATTAAATAAATAAATAAAACCTGTATTGCCAAGTGAGGGCCTAAATAAACTTTTTCCCATCGGGATGATTGAATATGATAAATAAATTTGAGAAATTCATTAACATGAGGTAATTAAATAAATAAATATAATTTAGGGTTCGACTATTACAGCTGTCCCCCCATAAAGAGTTTCGTCCTCGAAACTTGTGAACTTTATCATGTAATGCAAGATTACCTCAAGTAATTATGGGTATTTGGCTTTCATTTCCTCTTCAGTCTCCCAAGTAGCTTCTTGGGAGGTATGATTTGACTATAGCATTTTGACTAGAGGTATCTACTTGTTGCGCAACTGTGTAATCTTTCTCTCTCTTCTTTGTCTCTCTTTCCCTCAACCTCGATGGCACCACCAGCCCTGGTTGCTGTCGCCACCATTGCTGGCCACCCACCGCCGGCCACCACCCCATCAACCACCATTCACCACCCAAACATCTCCCACATCAAGCAACATCTCCATCTATTAGAATGTATAAGGTTTTGATGATAACAAATCCAAGTGTTGTAGTAGTTGTTGTTGTTCCAAACAGGCTTTACCAACAGGGCCTTACTGCTGTTTTTCAATATATTAAAACTGCTTGACTAATGGTTTATCAAGAACAGGTACTCAAGTCAGCGATGTAAGAACAACCATGAGGAACAGGCTCTGTAAGGTGTTTGAAACATATCCTGTGAAGTGTTTGAAGCATAGGATATAAGTGCAGCCGTGAGGAACAGATTCTGTGAAGTGTTTGCAGCAGATTCGTCTCTCTACAAGATGACTAGTGGTTACAACAAGATGTCTTGATTTAATTTGGTTTTATATTTTTAGACTCTTGTTAATATGCCAATCAGAAACTCTTAACTTACCACTTACTTGAAACGGTTTTGTTTTCTTTTTTAAAAGCATTTCGGATCACCCTTCAGAACAATCCTGGAAACAGGGTGATCAGGGTGTTTCCAGAATAAGCTGCGAAAAACTGTTTTGCACGATTTTTATCTTTTGGATTTTGAGCAGCTTCTTCAAGAATTTGCAAGAAAGATTTTTTTTTTTTTTAAGTATCTTACCCCTTATCCTAAAAACGGTTATTAAAATCTAAGGAGATTTGCAAAATCTTTTTTGAATAAAAAGAATATCCAATTTTTGGTAAGTGGATAAGGTTGTTGAGAAAAACATGGGCTAGTTGCTGAGAATCACCGCCTTATGCACACGGTTTAGGGAATGTTTCCAGCTCATGTTTCCTCATCCCTTGTGGCTAAAGAATTCTATATTCTTTAGGGATTTTAGTTTCCAAAAATTTGAGGAATTGTTTTCCAAGCACTATATAAAGTCGCTTCTTACAACCTTAGATGTATCGGTTTTCAAAAAGAAAAAATTCAGTGTTCATGAGCTTAAAAGTTTGAAAAGAAAACCGTGTCTAGTGAGTGAGTTATTTGATCTTTCAAAGTTGGCATATTAGGATTTCATTGTACCCTATATTAGCTTAGTTGAGAAGCATTGTAATAGGGTGCTTTTCTTTATACTCTTCTTTCACAAAAGTGAGTTGAGTGTGTGTCCAAATCAAGGGGACTTTGGACATGGGGTAACCTGTCTTAGGAAAGACGGTTACGTGGGTTGCAATTTGTAACAAGGTGTGTTACTATTGTAACGTGATTAGCCCGTTTAGTGAAGTGTTTAAATCCTACACGAGGTAGGTCGTGGTTTTTCACCTCAGTTGGGCTAGAGGTGTTTTCCACGTAAAAATCCTGTGTCCATTATTTCCGCATTCAATTTTGTTGGATTTTCGCTTCTGCTTATCTCAGGAACAACCTGTGCAAACAGGGTCTAAGACTGTTTGCCAGCAACTTGCAAAAATCGGACACCACAATTCACCCCCCTCTTGTGGTTGTGTACTCTCTAAATCAACAAGTGATATTAGAGCAGGTTCTCCTTTGAAAGGCTAACACCTTAAGAGATCGTTAAAGATGAGTACCCCACAAGGCATACTTGAAGGTCAATCCATAACTCGACCACCAGACTTGTATGGCCAACACTATGGTTGGTGGAAGAATAGGATGGAAAACTTCATCCAAGCCGAGGACTATGGGTTGTGGATGCTCATTAAGAATGGACCACTCATTCCAAAGAAAATAACTGAAGATTGAAAGTCAATCCCCAAGGAGCCTAAAGAATTCAATACTGAAGATTACAAAATGATGGAGAAGAATGCCAAAGCCAAGAAACTTCTATATTTTGGCCTAGGCCCTGATGAATATACTCGCATATCTGAATGTGAGTCGGCCAAAGAAATCTGGGATGCTTTGCAAGTAGCTCACGAAGGGACCAATCAAGTAAAGCAATCCCGGATTGAATTGCTTATGAGAAAATATGAGCTGTTTGAGATGGGTGATTGTGAAAGTGTGATGGACATGTACACTCACTTCACTCACATAACGAATGAGCTAAAATTCTTGGGAAAATCCTTCACCACCGAAGAATTAGTGAGGAAGATCCTAAGAATTTTACCTCATTCTTGGGAAGCGAAAGTAACGCCCATCCAAGAAGCTAAGGACATGAACAAGATCACCCTAGATGAGCTGATTGGCAACCTCCAAATGTATGAACTTAGGAAAAATTCTCAACAGAAAGATGAGACAAAGAGAGATCGAGGTCTTGCACTAAAGGCCTTAGAAGATGATTCTGATTCTGATGCGGAGGAGATTGCCATGATCACTCAAAAGTTCAAGAAGTTCTTCAAGAAAGTCAAAGAAAATAGCAAAAGGAAGGACTTCAGCAAGACCAGGAACACCTCTCGGGAACAGTTCTCCGGGTGTTTCAAGTGTGGCAAACTGGACCACATTGTGAGAAACTGCCCACTGCACAAGGAAGAACAAGAACCCGAACACCCTAGAAAACAGGGGAGGAAACAGGGTGTAAGCAGCTCAGCGAAACGATTCTCAAAAGCTATGCTCGCGGCTTGGGGTGATTCAAGCGAGGATGAGGAAAGGTCTGAAGCCGAGGAAGCTGATGTAGCACTCATGGCAAGAAGTGACACTGATTCAGATGATGGATCAACAGATAGTCTGACTCAACTCAAGAACAAGGTACGTGGTCTAAATAAATCAACTCTTGAGGAATTAGTGTACACTATAATGGATATATGTGCTGAATTAAAAAGGGATGTTCGAGATCTAGAACTTGAAAATGAAACCCTTAAATTAGAAAAACTTGACGTTGACAAAGAAACTCTTGCCTTGCATGAAAACATCAATGTACTTAAAGAAACTCTACTCATGAAAGAAGAGACTTGTTCCACTAAATTGACTGAGCTGGAAAAAGAATCCCTTGACTTAAAAGGTAAGGTCGAGTCCTTGCTTGTAGAAAATAAAAACTTGCTTGAGAAAATGAAACAAATGGAATCAGACCTTGCCACAAACAAGCTCTGGAACAGGTCCTCACAAGCACTTGAATGGTTAAACACCCATCATAGTCGAAATAGAAGAGGACTAGGTTTTATGCCTAAGATGACCTATCCAATGAATAGAAAATATGTAGGATTATCTGAGAATATTGTATGTTATCACTGTGGTAAAACGGGTCATTACCGTTATACTTGTCCCTCAAGAAAGTATGCCATTAAAAGGAACTCAGTGTATGTAAAACAAATATGGGTTAGGAAAGATGAGATTTGTACCTCTAAAGGAATGGGACCCAACTGGATCTGGGTTCCCAAAACTAACCCTTGATTTGTTTTGTAGGCTGAAGTGAGAGAGAACAACCCAGCAAACAACCCAGCAAACAGTGCAGGGAACAGTCTAGGAAATAAGCAGCTGTGGTATGTTGACAGTGGGTGTTCGAGGCATATGATTGGTGAAAGATCCAATTTTCTCTCACTTACAGCTTCAGAAGGTAGGAGTGTGGCATTTAGAAACGGTAAATCCGGGACAATTGTCGGCATAGGTAAGATAGGTGAGTCACTCTCCCATTCAATTGACAATGTTTATTTTGTGGATGGATTAAAACACAACTTGCTAAGTGTGTCCCAACTGTGCGACAAAGACAACCTAGTAGTGTTCTCACCAACACGTTGCTTGGTGGTGAATATGAACACAGGAGATGTTGTGTTGAGGGGGAAGCGACACAAGAATGTTTATAAAGTGTGTATCTCCACTCTTCCCCAAAATAATTTGATTTGTTTGAGTGCCCTAAATGATGATGTTATGCTTTGGCACAAAAGGCTAGGTCGTGCAAGCCACTCGCTTTTGAACAAACCTGTAACCAAAGACTTAGTGGTAGGCTTACCTTCCATCAAATTCAATGATGACAAGGTATGTGATGCATGTGCCAAAGGCAAACAAGTCAAAAATTCATTTAAATCTAAAAAGTGTGTAAGCACTACTCGACCTCTTGAATTGATACATATGGATTTATGTGGTCCAATGAGGATCATGAGCCGAGGTGGCAAGAGGTATGTGCTTGTGATAGTGGATGACTACTCTCGTTTCACTTGGACTTTTTTTTGGCTTCTAAAGATGAAACCTTTGAAAAATTTCTTGCTTTCATTAAAAAGATTGAAAAGAGAGTAGGACATTCCTTGGTATGCTTAAGGTCTGACCATGGCACAGAATTTGAAAATTCAAGCTTCACTGATTATTGTAATGAGCATGGTGCTGATCATAATTTTTCAACTCCAAGAACACCTCAACAGAATGGGGTGGTGGAACGCAAAAATCGCACTCTAGAGGGCATGACTAGAACAATGCTTGTTGCTAGTGGTCTTTCTAGAAACTTTTGGGTTGAAGCTTTGAATACATCATGTTACATTATAAATAGATGCATGATCAGACCTATTCTTAACAAAACTCCTTATGAACTTTTCAAGGGAAGACAACCTAATATTATGCATTTGAGAGTTTTTGGTTGTAAATGTTATGTGCATAATAATGGAAAAGATGCCTTAGGGAAATTCGATCCAAGGAGTGATGAAGCAATATTCCTTGGTTACTCCTCACATAGTAAGGCAAACAAAGTGTTTAATAAGAGAACCTTGTGTGTTGAGGAAAGTGTGCATGTGCTTTTTGATGAAACTAACTCTCTAAGTGAGAATGATGCACAGGAAGAAGACCTCGAACTAGGTCTTGTTAGAAAAGACGTGCTAATTCAAGATGATCAAGGTAAAGATCAACCTGAGGGATCAAGACCTGAGGCTGTTCTTCAGGAAGGTAAGCAAGGTGTGAACTAAATAGGGGGAAATAGGGTGGAACCTTGTTCGGGACAACATCAGCCGAACCCTTCTGAGATAATTTCAGGAACAAGCTTCCAAACAGGCTTAGGAACAGGTTCTGAACTTGTTTCACCGAGTATTCCAGCTAGGATGGAGAGCGAGTCTGTGAACCCACTTTCACCACGATCATAGAAATACCAAAGTTCACATCCTCTTGATCAAATTTTGTTTGATATTAATGCAGGAGTTCAAACTAGATCTAGACTCAAAAATTTCTGTGCTTTCTATGCTTTTCTCTCAAAAATTGAGCCTAAGAATATTAATGAAGCCCTTGCAGATTCAGATTGGGTCACAGCCATGTAAGAAGAACTCCATCAGTTCGAAAGGAATAAGGTATGGCACCTTGTGCCACGGTCAGAGGATAGAACAATCATTGGAACCAAGTGGGTGTTCCGCAACAAGCTAGATGTGCGGAACAGTCACTAGAAACAAAGCCCGGCTGGTGGTTCAAGGCTACAACCAAGAAGAGGGAATTGATTATGAAGAAACCTTTGCACCTGTTGCAAGGATGGAGGCTATTCGAATCTTGATAGCATTTGCAGCCCATATGGAGATCAAGTTGTATCAAATGGATGTCAAAAGTGCATTTCTAAATGGATACCTCAAAGAAGAAGTGTATGTCAAACAACCTCCCAGTTTTGAAAGTGATGAATTTCCTAACCATGTTTTCAAACTTGACAAAGCACTTTATGGTTGGAAACAAGCCCCTAGAGCTTGGTATGAGCGGTTGTCAAGTTTTTTATTGGAAAATGACTTTATAAGAGGCAAGGTAGACAATACCTTGTTTCTAAAATCTAAGGGGGAACATTTGTTGATTGTCCAAGTATATGTCGATGACATCATATTTGGTGCAACTCATCATGATTTGTGCAATGAATTTTCAAAAATGATGAGGAGTGAGTTTGAAATGAGCATGATGGGTGAGCTTAATTTCTTTCTAGGCTTGCAAATCAAGCAAACTTCAAACGGCACCATGATCCATCAACAAAAGTATATCAAAGAGTTACTTAAGCGTTTTAAGATGGAGTCGGCCAAGCCCATTGATACTCCCATCTCTCCCTCAACCAGGTTGGTAATGGATGATAGTAGTCCCTCAGTTGAGGAGAAATCCTATAGGGGCATGATAGGGTCACTCCTATACCTGATGGCTAGTAGACCTGACATTGTTTTCAGTGTTGGTCTATGTGCACGTTTTCAGTCTAACCCTAAAGAAACTCATCTTAAGGCTATAAAAAGGATTTTAAGATACTTAAAACATACACCTGATCTAGCCTTATGGTATCCTAGAGGTTGCAACTTTGATCTTGTTGGGTATGCTGATGCTGATTATGCAGGTTTCTTGGTTGATAGAAAAAGCACCTCAGGTATGGCTCACTTTCTTGGACCTTGTTTGGTATCTTGGGCAACCAAGAAACAACTCTCTGTTGCCTTGTCCACAGCAGAAGCTGAGTATGTGGCAGCTGCATCTTGTTGTGCTCAGTTATTATGGATAAGACAACAACTCAAGGACTTTTGTGTTGACATAGGATGCATTCCTATTTATTGTGACAATACAAGTGCAATTAACATTGCCAAAAATCCATGTCAACACAAAAGAACAAAACATATTGACATTCGACATCATTTTCTAAGAGACAATGTTGAAAAAGGAGTGACCTCAATGAATTTTTGTGCCACTGAAAATCAAATTGCTGATATATTCACAAAAGCATTAGGTAGAGAACAATTTGAAAGGAATAGACTCGAACTAGGCTTAATTAGAACAACCTGAACAACCTGTTCTCTCGCCCTATTTGCAAAATTTAAAAGTTACGGGTACAACATGTTAAATTTTTGTTTGCAATCAACTTCTGTGCTATGTTTAGCATATGTGAGGTTTGCAACTTGCTGACACTCGTTGAGGTCTAATGAGATTGCCCTTATTGTCCCATGTTACCGAGCAAGTAACCTCAAGAACAAGCACCAGAAACAGGTACGCCTCTTGTTTGTCAAATATGTGCAACAAATTGAAAATTGTTAATCTCTTCCCGAGGCGTGTGCGGCCTAAATAAATGCAAAAGCCCGTTGCAAAATGGGCAAAATCTTTCAAAGATTTCGCATGTCTCTCTCTTTAAAGCTCTCTTGCTCAATCTCTCACCTCCACCAAAACTCACTTGCTCTGAAACTCTGTTCAATAAACCCTAATCTCTCTCCTTCCTCTGAAAAATGGCGTCTCCCATTAGCTCCGAGAGCTCCTCGACCTCGACTCAGGGTAACCAGACACAGAGCACAGCCTTGCAAATAACCACAGCCCTGTTTGCGCCTACATAATTTCTGACGGCCCTCATGGAAGGTAAAACTACTGAACCTTCTCGACCCATTGTCTATAAACCTTTTGGGTTTTTGAAAAGCATCGACATTAGAACAGTGAATCTGAAATTGGAAGACATCCCTTACAAATTTGGGTGGGAATTGATTTTGTTTGGAGAAACGAGGGCATGTAAACCCCAAGAACCTGTTGGGGCATCTAAAAGCGAAATTGGGCCTTTGGATGAAATCTTTCTGTTCGATTATAGACTAGATGACATCAATTCATTCGGGCTGTTTCCAGAGCAGGAAACAGGGGCCGAAACAGGGCCTGAAGTTTTTAGGGATGACCTAGGGGAGGATTTGTCAAAAGAAGAAGGGGAAGTAGTGATCAAATGGAGGAGTCTCCTGTGAAGCCTGAACAAGCCACACCGGTACCACCAACCGGTGAGAAACGTAAACGATACAAAATTGTGGCTCGGCATACTAGAATGCCAAGAACACGACCACCATCAAGGCCTAAAAGCGGCCAGACTGAAGAACCCTCAAAAAGTGAAACCCCCGTTAAACCAAAACCACAAATCCCCTCTTCGGCCAAACCCACAACTAGGCCAACTCGAAAATCAGCCCGAATTGCTTTCCACTCCACATCTCGTCCTGTCAAACAGTCATCCCCTGTTGTTGAGGAAATTGATTCCTCCTCTCAGCCTTCATCAGATAGCGACCCTGAGAACACCACCTTCAAACAGGGCACTCCCGTGTTCTCAGAGTCCTCAGAGGATAAGCCTCTTCCTGCACCAAAATCGACCTCCACTTTACCCTCCAAACCATCACCCCTCAAAACCCCCAAGAGAAAAGCCTCTCTCAAACACGCCTCCACCCAAGACCCTCCTACTGAGCCTCAACCTAAAAGAGCCAAGAAGTCTACCCTGTCTGCAATCTCAGCCAAACTGACCGAACTGCTTCAGAGACGGGTAGTCAGGGGTAAAATTATCAAGGTAAAATATTTTAAGGAACAGGGTCTGGGGGTATTTCTGCACAAGCTGCATGCACAGGGGTGGCATGAGCTGTTTACAAACACCCAGATGGGGTGTTCTGTACATGAGTTGGCAGAGTTCTATACCAACTGTACTGTCACCGAAGGAGTGGTGCCAAGTATTGTTAATGGGTAACAGCTTCGCTTTGATGCGAAGATATTAGGGAAAATTCTGGGGATTCCCTCCTCGGGCTTTGACATATATGTGAGAGAAGACAAGACTATTCTAGGGACAGCCAGGCTGCTGGAGCTTGCCCAAAAATTTAGCCAGCAATCAAGCCTCCAAACACCCAAGTCCGTGAAGAAAGGGGACATGACATCGCTCCATCAATTGATATTCTGGTTTATCATCAAGAATGTCATTCCCATGGGCCAGGGTCGCAATCTTGCTGATGCCATAGATCAATGTTTGATGGATCTGATGGACAAGAAAGAGCAAATCAACCTTCCTGCCATCATGATTCGCCACATAGCAAGAATTGCAAACACCTCCAGGGAACATGACCTGGGATACGGCTTCTTCCTGACTAGTGTGTTTGAGCACTTTGGGGTGACTCTGCAGAAGAAGGTGGGTGCTCAGTTCATTGATGAGATTGGGAGTAACGCCCTTATGGGGTGTGGATACACTTTGGTTGAGGGGTCTGCCTCAGAACAGGGGACCAGAACACCCCGTCCTCCTGTTCCTGGCAGTTCCTCAGTCAAGCTTGAGGCTGCTTTGGAAGAAAACTCTCGACTCAGTGCTGAGCTTACTGCGGTAAAGGCTACCCTGGACGAGGAAAAGGCTCTCAATGCAAAACGCCATGAAGATATCCTCGCCCTTTTATCTTCCCTCTCAGCAAAATTTTCCCCTCCTGCTCTCTGATCACCCCCCATCTGTTGCTCTCATAGCTTGTTCTCACTTCTCTTGGTTATCCTCTCTTGCTAGTTTGTACTTTCTGTTGCACTCGTTTGGTGAATGACAGGTTATCTTGTTTTTTGATTGGCTTTTCCTTGCTTGCTTTCTGTTGTGAATTGCTTGTGTGTGACTAGGATAGCCAATCTCATTACCGTACCAACACACTTGAGTGTATCGCCTGTTGACTTTCCTCCATTACCCAAGTGGTGGTGATCGCAAACACCCTATGTTTGACTGTTCACCCCTACTTTTTAATGATGCCAAAAGGGGGAAGATAGGTTGACCAATATTGTTTTAGTTTTGCCATGGACGAGTTAAAATTCTTACACTTTTTCGATAGTAACTGCTTCATGTGAATTGTCGGTCCTATAAATAATTGGCACTAATCACTTCAACTGTCCTTGAAAGTCAATATGGTCACTTGGTTTGTTATTATCAAAAAGGGCGAATTTGTTAGAATGTATAAGGTTTTAATGATAACAAATTCAAGTGTTGTAGTAGTTGTTGTTGTTGTAAACAGGCTTTACCAACAGGGCCTTACTGCTGTTTTTCAATATATTAAAACTACTTGACTAATGGTTTATCAAGAATAGGTACTCAAGTCAGCGATGTAAGAACAACCATAAGGAACAGGCTCAGTAAGGTGTTTAAAACATGTCCTGTGAAGTGTTTGAAGTATAGAATATAAGTGCAGCCGTGAGGAACAGGTTCTGTGAAGTGTTTGTAGTAGATTCGTCTCTCCACAAGATGACTAGTGGTTACAATAAGATGTCTTGATTTAATTTGGTTTTATATTTTTAGACTCTTGTTAATATACCAATCAGAAACTCTTAACTTACCACTTACTTGAAACGGTTTTGTTTTCTTTTTTGAAAGTATTTCGCATCACCCTTCAGAACAATCCTGGAAACAGGGTGATCAGGGTGTTTTTAGAATGAGCTGCAAAAAACTGTTTTGCACGATTTTTATCTTTTGGATTTTGAGCAGCTTCTTCAAGGATTTGCAAGAAAGATTTTTTTTTTTTGGAGTATCTTACCCCTTATCCTAAAAACGGTTATTAAAATCTAAGGGAATTTGCAAAATCTTTTTTGAATAAAAAGAATATCCAATTTCTGGCAAGTGGATAAGATTGTTGAGAAAAACATGGGCTAGTTGCTGAGAATCACCGCCTTATGCACACGGTTTAGGAAGTGTTTCCAGCTCATGTTTCCTCATCCCTTGTGGCTAAAGAATTCTATATTCTTTAGGGATTTTAGTTTCCAAAAATTTGAGGAATTGTTTTTCCAAGCACTATATAAAGTCGCTTCTTAGAACCTTAGAAGCATCGGTTTTCAAAAAGAAAAAATTCAGTGTTCATGAGCTTAAAAGTTTGAAAAGAAAATCGTGTCTAGTGAGTGAGTTATTTGAGCTTTCAAAGTTGGCATACTAGGATTTCATTGTACCCTATATTAGCTTAGTTAAGAAGCATTGTAATAGGGTGTTTTTCTTTATACTCTTCTTTCACAAAAGTGAGTTGAGTGTGTGTCCAAATCAAGGGGATTTTGGACGTGGGGTAACCTGTCTTAGGGAAGACGGTTACGTGGGTTGCAATTTGTAACAAGGTGTGTTACTATTGTAACGTGATTAGCCCGTTTAGTGAAGTGTTTAAATCCTACACGAGGTAGGTCGTGGTTTTTAACCTCAGTTGGGCTAGAGGTGTTTTCCACGTAAAAATCCTGTGTCCATTATTTTCGCATTCAATTTTATTGGATTTTCGCTTCTGCTTATCTCAGGAACAACCTGCGCGAACAAGGTCTAAGACTGTTTGCCAGCAACTTGCGAAAATCGGACACCACACTTCACCCCCCTCTTGTGGTTGTGTACTCTCTAAATCAACACCATCCCTCCCTTTTGATCACTAAGCAAGGTAAAAACCCTAGCCTAATCAAGTTTAATTTTGGATTTTTATGTCGGATTTGATTATGCATCATGCCATCTTGATATAAACAAGTGCCATTTTGATCTTTTGGTTGTTGATTTGCTTGAAAGCAAGTAATGATTGAAGTTGTTCATGATCATGCAAGTTTAATTTGTGATAATGGATTTTGATTGTTTTAAATGAGGTTTTGTGATCTTTAGTGTTGGCAATGAATATCAAAATGTTTATATTAATTTGGATGAATTAAAGAGTGATTGTAGTGGGGGGGTTATGTGAAGAAAAGCTTGTAAAAATGTGCTGATTGAGCTATATACAGACCCAAAATAGGGGTCACTTTGGGAGAAAACTGGTATTAATTGGCACATCCAAAATTCATTACAAAGGGAGTAAATATTGTTTACTAACTGCATTTACCTATAATTACATTTCTTTAGCAGAATCGAGGCCTAGTCTATCGTTTCCATTGTGCATAAGGACTATCAAGTGAAATATCATTTTAAAGACTTCAGATACATCCATTGCTTATATCTTTAGAAATCAGAGTTCATTTAGTAAAGTATCATGTTTGGTAAGTACATCAATGAATCAATTTACACAGTGATTTATCAGTTAATTAGTGACCCCATCAGTTATCATCTATAGGGCATTCGCCTTTCAGTTATCCGCGTGGCTTCAGGCCAGGTCCTCGATTGGCTTGGCAGGTGTACCCCTATCCATTGATCGTAACAGTATTAAGGGTTCACTATTAGATAATAATTAGCAATGCAGTTTTATATTCATCTCATTCCCTATTTTGACCTTAGATAAATTACAAAGCGGGCCCAACCAGTGTTTCAATGATCATTTAACAATACAGGAATGCATCTACTGAGCTTTGGCTCACAGTTCGAAATATTTTTCATGTTTTGTTTTAGGCAAATGCTCAGAGAATCGTCTTCATGCTAGTAAACCAGCGGAAGAGAATAAGTTGAGCAAGGGAATCTAAATGGATCAACACTGATACAGTGTATGCGTATTTTTAGAGCTGTATATTGAAATCTTCAGTGGATGAAGATGCAGATTACATGATGAATTTTTTTTTTACTATAGTGTAAAAACCTTATGTTGGTCAATAGTTGATTATATATGGTTTGATCAGGTATGTATGTGTATGATTGAAGCTGTACTTAACTGTATTATTTATAGTACTCATGTTTCAGGGATTGTCCTTTGGGGACGGCGATGACGCCCCTATCATTGGATTTATCAGATTACAATTGAGTGATTTATTAAGGATAATATAAACAGTGAAATATGTTTAATTTGGAGATGTTACAGATTTGGTATCAGAGTAGGTTGAGATTTTCATTATGGGATATGGAGTATAGAGTTAAGATACTGAGAAAGTTAGTTAGTGAGGAATGAGGATTATTATTATATCCTTAGAGATTTGTGACACTGGTAATGTCTGCTTATCTCACACCTATTCTACTCGTATATTCTTCTTTGCCAAATGGATCTACATAATGTGTATGTGGTTTGATCTCAAGCATTAGATTTGAGGGTGATTTTGAGCAGCAAGTTAAAGGTGCCTCTAATGCATTTAGGTAAGTATGGCTATATTGTCCAGAAGTCACTCGGTATGGCCATATGAGCTACCTATCTGAATGATATGTTGTCCTTTTAGCTGAAATTGCTTATTTTTGGGATGTACACTCTTGTACTCCGAGCGTATGGCCCGTAGAGTTGTGGTCTCCGGTGTGTAGCCGTTGATCTTGATTTGATATCCTTTTGTACTCTTATTCAATGCAGGGGATGTGATGTAAGGCTTTAAGCTTGAAAAATGGCCAATTTGTAGGCGAAACTCTATCCGTTTCGCCCCAAAAATTTCAGAATCACTAACACTCATAGCCCTAGGGTTGGGGGTTGTTACAGATGTGTCCTATGACTCATTTTGAGGTTAAATGCATAGGAAAAACCAAGTATGGGCATTAACTTGATAGTTTTGATCATTACACAAGGGCCGACTTTGAGGTAACTTTTGTCCATGGTCACTATGATTTACACAAGGACTTTCCATCCTAACTTTAAGTTTTAGGAGATGTCATTCATATGAAACAAGTTTCAAGTGGATTAGAGGTCATTTGGTTCTTCAAAACTGTTAGACAAGTCAAAGTCTGTAAATTACACAGAATCCTAATGCATAAGGTCTGAGTTTAGTCCAATTGCAGCCTATGCATTCTATTAGATAGAGATGTTTTAGTTATTCTATGTCAAAGTACAAAAAGTAAGCTTTCTAATGACCCATATTGTAGCATATTTGGAGATCAGTGGTTAATGAAATTTAGCCTAGAAGTATGATGGTACAAACTATTCAAGTCAGTGGATATATACAAGTTTGAGCTTATATTTCCTCATATTATGGGTGTCATTTTGTGCATTTCTTAGATCCAAGTGGCAATTACTTCAATATGCTTCATTGATTTTAGGTAGTTTCTTCTGTAACCCAAGAATTTCATCTGGGGGATCTTGATGTAGTATCCCCTAGATTGTAGGATTTTGGAGAGGCTTGTTCTATGGTACATAAGTTTTGAAACGATTGACTACCGACTATTCTATAGAAGAGAAAACAAGGACACTTTAGAGAGACATTTTGCTTCAATCTATTGTAATTCAAAACTTGCTTAAATTGCCTAAACTCTTGCAAGCAGTGCATTGACTCCACCTTCAATTGTGAAATAGACATTACTCTTGAAAATATTTCACTGTACCTCTTGGTAACATATCATCTGCCATTGTCCTTGTTGGATTATCAACTATTGAATACTCCTCACTTCGACCAGGGGCTTCATCTTTTCGTCTTCATGATATCTCCCCATCCAGTTGCATCATCATTCACTCTCATGTTACATCTTCATCAGTTCTGGTCATTTTTTCTTATTTTAAGCGCCCAATTGCTGCTAGTAGCTGGTTATAATTGGGTTGCACCCATGTCAATAGACGATACTTTTTTCACACGCTTGTATCGAAGGTAGATCTTAACTACGCTTTGTATGGGGGTTGATTACTATCAAACTTGTGGAATCCATTACCAAGGGAAGTGCGATGTATCTACCTTTTGGCTCATTCAATCTAAGTTTCCTATGGAAGATCACTTTCACAAAGCTTAAGTTGGACAATCAAAATCTTCGCCATGCATTTGGATTACGTCTGTGAGAAATTTTGATGGGTTACTGCCCCTTGAAAAAACACCTTCAGCTGATTCAGACTAAAGAACTTTAGAGTGGAAAGTGCGACCTAGTGGAACCTTAAGAATGGATTCGAGGAGTTGAGAAAATTTTCACTATAATAGAGATTCTAGGGGATAGCCAGGTGAATATTGGAATATTTTATCTAACCAATGAAACCGATATTTGGTGGAACACTGTTAAGAATAGGCTCTTAAGGTCTGACTTCACTTGGAGCAGATTTGTGGAAGAACTAAATACGCTGTTCCGGATTGCCAAATGGGAACTAACAAATGGACATGGTGCGGTAGCCCAGAGCACCTTATTACTGCCTGTTTCCAAAGTTTGAAGGTTGTAGACAAGGGCTTTCATCTTCAAATCCTGCAAATGTAGGAAGCACTCATGTATTGAGCAAGAAGAAATCTATCATCTCTGGTACGGTAGTTACTGGAGCTCTCTTTTAATTTCGAAACCATTTTGTGTATTGGTTGATTTAGTTGCCACTCATTCATTTATATTCACACGATCTGCCATGCGACTGAACCTTGAGAATAAGGAGGCATAAACCAATTATGGACTCAAGTTATCCAATGACTCTAGAGTTGAGTATTCTATCTCTCATAAACTTATTTCAATTACTATTGGTGGGATAGTATTCCCTGGAGTTCTGAATCTATTTGACTCATTAGACTTTGATATCATTTCAAAAATGAGCTGGTTGTGTACTTATGGGGTCAAGATAGGTTGTGATGACCCTAAGATTATTTCAAGAGATAAACAAGGGAGAGAAATATGTTTCATGGTCACAGAGAGGAAAAACCTTGTCCTTTAAATTCTGTTATAGAAACAAGTGAGCTCTTATATTAAGGATATGTTGTGTATTGGTATTATGCTATTAACATTCATCCTAAGGAATAAAAAACAGAAGATATCCCTATAGTTTGCAAATTTATAGATGTTTTCCTGAAGAATTATCAGGAGTGCTCCGCCAAGAGAAAGCGATTTTGAGATTGAATTAATCCTTGTTGCCTAACCTATCTCAAAAACCCCATATCATATGGCCCCAATTGAGCTTAAAGAACTGAAGTTTCAGTTAAAGGAGTTATCACAGAAGAGATTTATCAAACCATCCAAGTGTGCCACCATGGGATGCCGACTTCTATTTGTGAAGAAGAAGAATGAAGCCTGGAGGTCATGTATTGATTACAGAGAGCTGAACAAGATCACTATCAAAACACATACCTATCGCCCCAAGTAGATGACTTATTTAATCAATTACAGGGAGTAGGAGTCTGATCTAAGATTAATTTGAGGTCAAGGTACCATTAACTTAGGATTATACCTGAAGACATTCCCAAAACCACACTAAGGACCGTGTTTGGATCACTATGAATTCATTGTGATGCCTTTTGGCCTAATTAATGGCCCTGTGGCCTTTATGGATCTTATGAATAGAGTTTCATATCCTATTTAGATAAGTTTGTGGTGGTATTTATAAAAAGACATCTTGAATTACTCCAAGGATAGAGATAAGCATATTGTTCATTTAAGACAGTGTTACAGACCTTGAAGGGACATCATTTACATAACAACTACAAAAAGCATGAGTACTGATTAGAAGCAATGGAATTTATGGAGCATCTGGCTTCAAAGGAAGAGACTAAAGTTGATTTGCACCAGCAAAAAGCGGTTACAAAGTGCCCAACACCCACCAATGCACTAAGCCTAGAAACTGTTTGAGTTTAGCAGGGAATTATCGAGTTCAGAAAGGATTTATCAAATATTATCTTCCCTGACCAATTTGTTGAAGTAAGTACAAATTTAGCAAGAAGATAAAGTGGTGGCTTATGCCTTCTAACAGCTCAAGCCTTATGAGAAGAATTACCCTACCCATTTCTCCAGTTTTTGCATTTAAAATTTAGAGACATTACTTATATGGGGTACCATACAAGAATCAATACTGATCATCAAAGCTTCAAGTACATCTTCACGCAGAAGAAGCTCCATCAGTTGTGGTAGATCCAATGTCAACCAAGAAAGGGAAATGCTATAGCAGACGCCCTAAATAGGAAGTCACAACATACCTTGAACACTGTAGTGATTATGCAACTAAATCTCTTGAGAGAGCTTGAGGTCTTAGACATTCAATTAGTGTTGAATAGGAAGGTGAATGTTCAATTACCAGCGCTTACCTTACAGCCCTCCCTGATAGAGGAAATTAGAGTGAATCAGGATAGTGATCCTGAGCTCCAAAGAATAAAGCAAAATCTTGAGAAAGGGATTTAATTTCAATGAATTTTGTCATGGGATTCCCTCAGATATAGTGTCTGATAGAGATCAGAGATTTCAAGCCTGTTTTGGCGTGCACTTCAAGGAGCCTTTGGAACTAGATTAAACTTTAGCAGTTCTTAACATCCTAAAACGGAGGATCCAACTCTTCTGAGTTGGAGCCAGTAGTACTTCATGACCTACGATCAACATTTGCATTTGAAGAAAGTATGGAACTCCCAGTGGTCAACGTTGTGATAGCACTAGTAGAGAATCCTACATGAAATATCAGCATAAAATGACAGCAGATATTGACAGCAAATCATCTTATGGGTCGTGAAGATCTTCTCCAGCATTTAATAAGGTGACATATGTTTCCTGAAAATATCCTATTGAAAGCGACAGAAATGCTATGTTGATAAAAGAAGAAGATTCCTGGACTTTCATGTATATAACAAGGTTTTCAGAGAGTTTCATCAAATAAGGGTGTAAGAAAGTTTCACCATATCAGTTCATTAAACGGTCGAATTCTATAATTTTTCTACCAGATATGCCTATATACCTCAAACACATGGGTAACATGTTCCTTATCTCATAACTTAGGCAGCGCATTTCAGACCCTGACCATGCTGTCATAATCAAATCCATTGCGATCATTGAGGGTCTTATGTTTCAAGAACACCCAATTTGGATATTGGATCACAGGATTAAGTAGCTAAGTATCAAGCAGACATCTTAAATCAAATTGCTTTGGGCAAATCATACCTCCTCCCCAGAAAATACTTGGGAAACTGAGCAAGAAGTGAAAGCCAAGTACTCATATTTATTTGAAATCACCTTGCATGATAGTGAAATTTCATAAGTTTCGAGGACGAAACTCTTTAAGGGGGGAAGGCCGTAAGAGCCCGACCCTAAATCATATTTATTTATTTAATTAAGTCATATTATTAATTTTTCACATTTATTTATCTCATTTAATCATCCCAGTGGGGAAAATTCATTTCGGGCCCCACTTTGCAATTCAAATTTCATTTACCGTAAGAATTTCGGACGGATCGATAGTAGGCCCCGATAAATATGATTAAGCAATAATTATTTTTCATAATGTTACAAAAATTTAATTTGTTTTAGCCATGCAAAAATTCGGGCCCAATTCATTAAATTTGGCCCAATTTATTTAGGCTTGGTTTGCGGCCCGATTTATTTTGGGCTCAAATTTTGCCCCAAAACATTTTGGTTCACTTAAATTAAGTTACTCACTATCATTTATACCTAATTATGATTAGTAAATGATATTTCTTTTGGGAAGGATTAATTCTAGCCAAGTGAATATATATATATAGATTGAGATCAATTTTGAACCAAGTAAAAATCCAAAATTATCAAGACTTCTTTCTCTCTCTTCCCCTCAACCTCCATGGCACCACCAGCCCTGGCTGCTGCCGCCACCACTGTTGGCCACCCACCGTCGGCCACCACCCCATCAACCACCATTCACCACCCAAACATCTCCCACATCAAGCAACATCTTCATCCCTCCCTTTTGATCACTAAGCAAGGCAAAAACCCTAGCCTAATCAAGTTTAATTTTGAATTTTTATGTTGGATTTGATTATGGATCATGCTATCTTGATATAAACAAGTGTTATTTTGATGTTTTGGTTGTTGATTTGCTCGAAAGCAAGTAATGATTGAAGTTGTTCATGATCATGCAAGTTTAGGTTGTGATGATGGATTTTGATTGTTTTAAATGAGGTTTTGTGATCTTTGGTGTTGGTAATGAATATCAAAATGTTTATGTTAATTTAGATGAATTAAAGAGTGATCATAGTGGGGGGTTATGTGAAGAAAAGCTTGCAAAAATGCGCTGATTGAGCTATATACAGACCCAAAATAGGGGTCACTTTGGGAGAAAACTGGTATTAATTGGCACATCCAAAATTCATGATTTTTGGTGTAGTGATATCTTGCTGAGTTAGCTTTCAATAGGCTCTAGAATTACTCAATTGCGAGTTGTGTGGACAAAGTTATGGCCACTTTACTGAAAACTGCATAGAATACATCAAAATGGGAGCATTTTTGAACAGTGGACTTTACGAAACAACTGGTATTGCTTGGCTTATTAAAAATTTACAATTCTTGGTTTGTGGATATATCAATGAGTTGTCTTTCACATGCCTTTTGAATCACCTTAATTTGAGTTTTGTAGAAAAAGTTATGGTCGTTTTGCTACGACTACGCAAATTGGACCAAAGTTGTGTACGGTTGTGTTTTAGCCCAATTTTAGAGACCTTACTATATGAACCATGCTTTGTGTCCTAAAGAAAAGTTTTATTGGATATTATGAGCTTTTCATATTGGGATTTTACACCTTATTTGGAGGTCGGAAGTGAAAGATATGGATTTTCTAATGCAAACCTTCAAACGGTAATATCAGTGAATACAGAAATCGTGACATTTGGAAATATTTTCAGATGTTTCTATATAATGATGGGTATTGCAAGGAAATTATAAAGTGTAGTGAGTTCAACATGTGTGATTATGTATAGAAGCTTATTTGGGTTGAAAACTAAGTTATATAAGCATGAAAATGGAATTTGGGAAGTCAGCAGAGTAATGACTCAAAATCAGTGTCCATCGAACCAAGCTGGTGTTATTTGAGCTTTTATGAACCTCACAACACCTCTCCTGATATTAAGCCTTCTATTATCCATTTCAGAAGCATTAGACTTTCCATTATCTATTTTGGAAATATCAGAAACTCATATTTCATTTATATCAATTAAGATCTTTTCATTATCACCTCAATCATTCCAATTTGGTCTATTTTGTTTCAGTTTGTTGTATTTCAAGTTCAATAACCCTAAGTGATTTATTTTTTAAATCATTTTGATGTAACTTATCTTATATTGAATTATTGGAATTGTGGAAGCTTTTTAATTAATCAATTTCCATTACAAAGGGAGTAAATATTGTTTACTGTATTTACCTATAATTACATTTCTTTAGCAGAATCGAGGTCTAGTTTATCGTTTCCATTGTGCATAAGTATTATCAAGTGAAATATCATTTTAAAGACTTCAAGTACGTCCATTGCATGTATCCTTAGAAATCAGAGTTCATTTATCAAAGTATCATGTTTGGTAAGTACATCAATGAATCAGTTTACACAGTGATTTATCAGTTAATTAGTGACCCCGTCAGTTATCATCTATAGGGCATTCGCCCTTCAGTTACCCGCGCGACTTCAGGCCAGGTCTTCGATCAGGGTGTACACCTATCCATAGATCGTAACAGTATCAAGGGGTTCACTATCAGATAATAATTAGCAGTGCAGTTTTATATTCATCTCATTCCCTATTTTGACCCTAAATAAATTGCAAAGCGGGCCCAACCAGTGTTTCAATGATCACTTAACAATACCGGAATGCATCTACTGAGATTCGGCTTATAGTTCGAAATGTTTTTCATGTTTTGTTTGAGGCAAATGTTCAGAGAATTGTCTTCATGCTAGTAAACCAGCGGAAGAGAATAAGTTGAGTAAGGGAATCTGGATGGATCAACACTGACACAGTGTATACATATTTTTAGAGCTGTATATTGAAATCTTCAGTGGATAGAGATACAGATTACATGGTAAATTATTTTTTTACTATAGTGTAAAAACCTTATGTTAGTCAATAGTTGATTATATATGGTTTGATCAGGTATGAATGTGTATGATTAAAGCTGTGTTTAACTGTGTTATTTATAGTACTCATGTTTCAAGCATTGTCCTTTGGGGACGGCGGTAATGCCCCTATCATTGGATTTATCAGATTACAATTGAATGATTTATTAAGGAGAATATAAATAGTGAAACATGTTTTATTTGGGGGCGTTACAAAAACCCAAATCACAAAAACAAAAATCAAAATGAAGAGAATCTAAGTTGAGATCACTTACTTGGAGCTTAAAAAGAGAGAGAAAGAGCAGAGAAGATGTGTGTGTGTGGATTTTACTTGGTTAGAAATAAATCAACATAACTCAGCTAATATTTAACCTCTCATAAAGGAGCTTTTTGGCTAACCATAGCTAAGTTTAAGGTTAGATTTAAATTATGGTTAACAATGCAAGCTTCTTGGGCTATGATTGGCTTATATGGTTTTAGGCCCGGGAAGGGAAGTAAATCATATGCGATTGAATTTTCATAGCTCGAAATTAAATTTTGCGAGGTTATAATAATAATAATAATAATAATAATAATAATAATAATAATAATAATAATAATAATAATAATAATAATAATAATGAGAATAATAATAAGAATAATAAGAATAAGGATAAGAATAATAATTTCTTAAACCATAATTATCAATGCCTACTATTGATTCACCCGATATTTAATCAATCAACAAAGCTTGAATTAAAAATCAATGAAACTTGAATTGTAAAATGGGGCCCAAATAAAGAATCCCCCAATCGGGATGATTAAATACAATAAATGAAAGCGAAAAATTTAAATGAATAAGGTAATTTAGTAAATATATAAATTGAGTGTAACTGAATTAATAAACATGATTTGGTTAAACAGATAACCATGAGTGATTAAATCAATGAACATGATTAATTAAATGAATAAATATGATTAATTAAATAAATAAATATGATTTAAATAAATAAACATGGATTAGGGTTGGATTTTAGGGTTGGGTTATTACAGCCTTTCCATCTTAAAGAGTTTCGTCCTTAAAACTTATGATTTTGATCATGTATGCAATGCCACCTCAAGTATGGATGGCTGGTTTTGCTTCCCTCCAAAAAGGTATAATCAGTCCGAAGTGCATAGCTGCTTAATTCTATGGTCGAGTAACTAGATCCTCAGTGGCTTCACTGGCTCGATTACTTTGGTTCAAAATTGATATTCTCTTCAAAAGAAAAATTTGTTACTGTAAAGGACGTACTCTACTCTACTGGTTCTCTATCTTGACCACTAATAAGTATGGAAGCCATTGCATTTCCTAATAAGTACTCTGATGCTGACTCATAAAGCCCAATGTAACGAGGACTCAATTATCTCTAATATCCAGTCTCTTGACACCCTTGACTAGAGAAATCCTTTGGAATACTTTATCTCTCATCTGAACTTTGATTGTCTGCTTCTGTTGTCAAAATGACCATATGACTCTTTATGTAGTCCTTATGTCACCTTAGCATGTACTTGAACTGCCTCATTCTCGATACTTCTTCTAGCTTACTCTAATACCGCTAGACATTGTTTGAGATTATACCCTTATCAAAATGATCTCATCTGATGTTCTTAATGCACCACATAATATTCCCTCATCAGACTAGTCTAAGATCTGCTCTAAGTCTGAATTAGATGCTAGAATAAACATGGTCAGAGATGAAAATGATGAAATTGTTAGTCAAGTGTGTCATTAGGAACAAAAGAAATAAACAATGAGACCAAAAAAAATTTATAAAGGAGGAATTAACATAGGGTGGTTAGCATAAAGATAACTATAGCTGTATCACGAATTCTGAAATATAATACCACAAGAATTATGATTTATAAGCATGGATCATAAAGGGTCCAATAAATAATCAACCAAGGAGAAAGATGGCCCGATTATACTCGGGTTTAACTGATGAATTGAAAACAAGATGACAACTGACTAAGCTTCAACGAGGTGACTTTATAGCCACGAGCAACAAGATAAGTGCAATAGATAGATGGGATAAGCAATGTGCAATAAACAGATAGATAGATTGGATAAGCAAAGTGCAATAGGTAGATAAATAGATTGGACAAGCAAAGTATAATTGATAGATAAATGGATTGGACGAGCAAAGTGCCAATGGATAGATAAATAGATTGAGCAAGTTACAATAGGAGCATGCATTTGCTCATATGAAGCCAATTCGAGTAAAACAATAAGATTAAATAGAGAATGTGGAAGTTCATTTATCAGAATGTAAGATATATATGTGGAAGTTGAAGTTCAAAACAAAGAGAGTAAGGCGATTATGATAATCACAATCAGCCACACCAATAAGAGTTAAATTACGTTATGAATTCAGAACAAGTTATACGAGCTTATCATTATCAATAAATGAATTGTAAGGTAGATGTGTGAATCAGCTCTCAATAGAATTAGTCAATTAGCTACAACTCATGATCATAAAATAAAGATGGTGAAGGTCGAGAGCACTGGAATGTTGATAACCATATAAGGTCAAACAAAAATGTATTGCACATTTAACAATGGGTTTGTAAAGACATGAAAGATCATGCTAATAGGAATATCGGGTTGAAATGTAAGGGAGATTAAACAATATTGGATAGTATCAAGTTTTGAAGATGAGACAAGTAAACAATTTCAAGAATTACTATAAAAGGGCATTCTTACAAAAGATAAACTATGGTTGCATGGTTCAGGTGTGATATCCATACCTCAAATCATTCCTGAAAAAGACTTCTGTTGTTGACAGTTAATCCCATAAATCATTTGTTTAAGGTGTAGGGCACGTGTTTTTAATAGTGATCTTGTTCAACTCTCTATACATAGTACATAGCCATAAGGTTCTGCCTTCCTTCTTCATACATATAAAATTAGGATTTTTCACGGTGACACAATTGGTCAAATAACTCCCTTCTATAACAACTCATCTTACTAAATCTTTAGTTCCGTGAACTCTGCTGGAGGTCATATGATAGGGGCTCTGAAAATTGATTAAGCACCTATAATTAGGTTGATCTGAAAAGTAATGTTTCTTAGGGAAAAATAGTCCTGAAAGTCCTCATATGAGACACCTCTAAATTCACAAACTATAATTATGGATAAGTTTATACCGAGTGTGGTTGGCATATCACTAATATTCAATGCATTACCAACATGATAATGCACTTGCTTACACGATGTAATTAGGGCGAAAATAGGGTTTATCTTCCCTCGATCCATAGAAACACAAGTCTAGTCTTTCCTCATTTCTCAAACTAGCCTTAAGATCCTTACAATTCATCTTCTATAAGCATAGAATCAATTCATCCCTATAATAATAACAAGGTATGCCAATCAAGCTGGATTGAATGCCCAATGAATATGATTCCAACAATACTAATAGAGGCATATTTATAAAAGATGACACATTCAACTACCTACGGGTCTGAGTAAATTTAAAAGACAGGAGGACGATCTAAAGTGTAAAGAGATGTAACCACACCATGAACTTTTGCAAAGATATTTCTTTATGGGTTATAAAGGACGGCATATAAGCTGAATGAATGAAAAGACAAAGATTTATAATGAAAGAGTTAAGGCATACAAATGACCTGCATATACAAGACATTTAGTTTATTCATGATGTCCATGATAGTAAACTAAATTAACAATGTTATGAAGTTGAGAGGGAGTATTAAATGCTGAAGGTGAAGAAATCTAACAGATTACGAAAGCGGCATTTGAAAAGTCATACGGTATGCATATGTGAGTAAATTGATGAAGATAAAGGTCAACACCACCAGAAGGAATATTTTATTCATCTGGTGTTTGAAGGGCCAATACGTCAAGATGAAGGAGTCAGTCTTATAACTGAACATGATAGTATCCATCAATAACATATTCTGCAGTAAATGGAAGTCTTGGGTAGGCATATAAACTCTAAAACTACTAGTAGATGGAAATAGCACAAATTGTTGTTCATCGTTAATAAGATAGGCTATACTAATAAAGAAAGCATTGCCAAAATAACTTGAGTAATGACATGCAGTCACGACCATAGGGTAGTATGCCAACATAACGTTACGGTGCTATAGAAGCATGAACAATATAGATCCACTTAATTGCTAAAAGGGCGCTCAACGACTGGGTCTGAAGCAACCAAAGGCTTTGCAAGCAATAAATTAATAGTACCCAAATAGAAGTAAAGAGTTAAAGTAGGTGACGGTAAAAATATGAACATAGTGATGACTGAACTGTAAGTAGGATGGTTCAAATATGCTTAGGAAGAACTGCAAATCACACAGTAATGCATATTGGGAGTCATTACAGGCTCCATTACGGAAACAGAGAATTAAACGATTATGATTGTCAGGGTCTGAATCGCTTATAAGAAAAATTGCTCAAATGTATTTAAAGGACTCCCTACATACCACATATGAGATTTTTCATAAACACTCCATTACAAATGAAGATAGTGTTAGTGGCAAAGAAATGATGCCTATAAACAATTCAAGGTAACTAGGGCAGAAATAAGTCGATGACAGGAAGTAATGGGAGCATTGTTGATGTAAGGTCTTAGTATCAAGACCAGATAATTCCTATACATTGCAGCTTAATCTTACTTGCACCACCCATATAATGCCAAGTAGCACCCCATAAGCTACTAATTGTTAGCGCTATATATAAGCACTCATTGTAATGTTCATCTCTTAATGGTTCACCTCAAAGATATTGGCCCACAAGGCATTTCCTCATTGAGAGGTTTACATCTAACTTGACATTGTATTAATCCCTTAAGAAGTTGCAAATGGCATCCCTACACCGGGTTTTAACCATCAATGTACTTAAGATCAGATATATTAAGGGCAAAATGGACAGAGGTTTGCCTAAAAACTGACTAAAACTTAGCTTAAAGCTTCACAATAGATACCTGAAAAGAAGAAAAACACTTCAATAGCTCAACGGCCATATGTTGGAGTTCATAACTCAATAGATCATACACCTAGAGTGCATAATTGTAAAAATTTAAACAAATGAGAGAAATGAAACATACAATACAACTCTCAGATAAATGAGAGCATGCCTCACTAACAGGTGACCCAAATGGCTCCACACTCCACCTTACTAAGGCTCGAATTTCAGGATATTACTAAATGATTGAGTCACCCAAATGGAAATGATTCCTCAATATATGCCCATACATATGAACGCTCATTTAACGGATCCAACATAACTCATACACACCTTGATAGCTAACTCATAAACACTTGATAGCTCATAGTGACCCTTAAAATCTTAGCTTTGATACTAAATATGTAATGTCTCCAAATTGTTAATTACTTTATTCATAGATAACCACAACAGAAGACTTAATGATGGAAGGCACTACCGCTGTCCTGATAAGGACAAGGCTCACTGAAACTATTCAATCTTGCAACTCATGTTCACAATCACAATATCTATTAAATTGAAACACTCTAACTCCAAAATCCATAATAGCTCAACTTCAGTACAATCGACTTGATCATACTGTGTGCTAACTAGCACTTCACACTATACAAGTACATTGAATATAGACCCAACTTGACCTTGAGGTTGATCCCAAAATTTAGGCTATGCTAAATCCACTTTGAGCATCTGATGACTTCCAAAAGGGCTTGCTAAATGGAGAAACATGTGATACTTTATCACCCAAAATGGAAAACATGAAAACGATTCGAAAATGAGAGCTAAAACTCAGTACATGCATTCTTGTATTGTAAAATGAGTGTAGAAATACTGTTGATGGGTACCTGCCTTTGCAATTCATTTACTTTGCAACAGCAATGGAAATGTAAGTAATATAAAACTAAATTGCTCATTATTATCTGTAACTGAACCGCTTCATAGATATAACGATCCATTAATAGGTGCACACTTGCCAGCTCGATCAGGAACCCTAGCCTGACATTACGACATATCACTAATTGAAGGGCCGTCGCCCTGCCACTGACGGAGTCACTAATTATGTGGTAAATCTCTGATTTAACTGATTCATTGGTATACTTACCAAATGATATTATAACTTGATAAAATGGTGCTAAATCCTAAAGATACAAGCAATGAATGTACCTTGGGTCTTTAAAATGGATTTGGACTTGATAAATATGTTCCAAATTGATAAAACTTATGCATAATAGGGAACGATAAATTAGGTCTCGACTCTGTTTCACAAATGTAATTGTAGACATGTGTAGTCAGTAAATGATACTCATATAGCTTGTAACTTTGATAGAAATTTAGTAAGTAACTCACATAACTTGTAAGATAGGTTATGCTAAGATAAGCCTAAAACTGGATAATTAAAAGTAATTAATCTAATATAAATTTAAATAAAAGTAAAATAAGCCACAATAAGATAGATGAGATTAAAAAGGAAAAGGCCTTGATGGTTATAAATGGATTGACAATAATAGTAAATGATTCTTGGCAATAGGCATTCATGATGGTTATAATGAAAGATTGATTTTCTTTTGATACCTTTGAAACGAACTGATAATATGGATTTAAAGCCAAGAGAGATGTATCTTGGTTCAAAATGGCATATATAACACTAACTTGATCTGATAAACACTGTTTCCTGAATCATTACTCTTCTCACTTCTCATCTTTTATTCATAGGCCCAATAAATGTAGTTTTCCACCACAAATGAGTTATTGAAAACCATAGAAGCTATTAAACTCATTAAACTTGGTATTTTCCTTTGTAAAGTCTATAACTCAAAAATATACTCCCACAATACATATTTGTCTTCCTATTTCTCCATAATTGAGTTAAATGTCCTATTAAACCCCATAACATTTGCTTCCCCCCTTAGATGACCTTATTGGCCTAAAATACACAAAATGAGTGCACGACTAATCTCACTCAATCTTTATTATTGCTCTTTACACAATTACTTAAAATGCTTCCAAAAATCACTAAACTCAAAATACTCAACCAACATTCATGAAATCATACAAGAAATTCAAAAATACTATAGACAATCTACAGTAAAATGTTCAGAATTTTTCTCTAATTATACGTTGTACAGAAATTGCAATAACAGCCCAATTTACACCCGAGCAAGTTAGTTTACTTCAAAAGTTCATAACTTTCACCCTTGACCTAAAATGAAGACCTAAAACCTCAATATGGAAATATTAAGAAGCCCTAAAAGAACTTTTATTTACAATACAAAATATTATTCCCACAATTAGGGTTCCCAAAATGGGACTAGAACACAAGTGTATATATTTTGGTCAGACCTGCGCAGTTCTAGAAATACAGCCATAACATTTTTCCACAGAACTTGTATTAAGGCGATTTAAAAAGTATTTGAAAGCTAACTCACTTATCTATCTATCCAGTAAAAATCATAATTTTTAGCTAGGCCAATCGTTACCAGTTTATTGGCAAAGTGTCCCATTGTATCCTGTCAATTCACAGCCACACTGTCACTGTTTTCTCCTTTCTTTTCGCACATATTCTCATCTAAAATCACTCCTTAAAATCATGTAACAAAGCTTTGGTCCTTCCCATCACCATGTTAAGCCATAATACTCAATTTCACTTCATAATCATATACATCAAATATTCATTTCTCAATTAAATATACGCAAATAACATGCTTGCCATTAAAGGAGAGCTAAACCTTGCAATATCATTAGAACCCTAGTTTATGGCCAACTTGAACTCAGCTTTAACTCATTCTAAATCAACAAAAACACCATCATAATCATCAATAAGACTAAAGATTACAAAATTATATACAAAATAATCCAAATCCATCACCTGACTTAAGCTAACATGATCATGGCAAACCCCTAAACCCTAGCATGCTTCCAGCTGAATCCACAATTAAAAACATCAAAATAACTCTTGCTTCCTTCTAAAGAACATGATCAAAACCCAAATCACAAAAACAAAAATCAAAATGAAAAGAATCCAAGTTGAGATCACTTACTTAGAGCTTAAAAAGAGAGAGAAAGAGCAGAGAAGATGAGTGTGTGTGGATTTTACTTGGTTAGAAATGAATCAACATAACTCAGCTAATATTTAACCTCTCATAAAGGAGCTTTTTAGCTAACCATGGTTAAGTTTAAGGTTAGATTTAAATTATGGTTAACAATGCAAGCTTCTTGGGCTATGATTGGCTTATACAGTTTGGGCCCGGGAAGGGAAATAAACCATATGCAATTGAATTATCGTAGCTCAAAATTAAATTTTTGTGAGATTATAATAATAATAATGATGATGATGATGATGATGATGATGATGATGATGATAATAATAATAATAATAATTTCGTAAACCATAACCAATGAAACTTGAATTACAAAATGAGACCCAAATAAAATATCCCCCAACCGGGATGATTAAATACGATAAATGAAAGCGAAAAATTTAAATGGCATATGGTAGTTCGGTAAATATATAAATTGAGTGTAACTGAATTAATAAATATGATTTGGTTAAACAAATAACCATGAGTGATTAAATCAATAAACATGATTAATAAAATGAATAAATATGATTAATTAAATAAATAAATATGATTTAAATAAATAAATATGGGTTAGGGTTGGGTTGTTAAAGGTCATACTCACATTCCTATCCTTAAGCCAATTCTATGGAGCATCACTTCAAATTTATTTGTGGGGAGCTTATAGGGTAAATTGAGGTTATAGCTGCAAGGTATGTTGGCTAATTGAGGGGATGACAGGATTATAGATTTCAAGTGTTCTACTTATGCTGACATGGGTTGCTTATCTATGTATTAAGTTGTGATTTAACAATTGGTGATCCAATGACTTTAATAGCTAAATTCTATTTCATCTTCCCAACACAAAAAGGAAAAAAAGAAGAATAAACAATTATGTTGGAAAAAAAAAAAGAAAGGAAAAAAATAACGAGAGAAAACAACGAATGAGTGATTGGTATTAGATATGTAAATAGCTTGTGTTCCTTATTGGTCACCTCATTTCCTACTTAATTCGTGGAGGATGTTCATTGCGCTGTTGGGGTTTAGCGTGTTAGTGCACTTCATGGTTGCTTGGTGCCTTATTTATTGCTTCGTACTCATTTAGCTAAATAGCTCCATAGTGTCCACATTCATTAGTCAACTCCTTTCGCTTAACCCTTTTAGCCTATGTTACAACCCAAGTAAAATCCTCTTGATTGTTATGTGCATATTTCTTTGTATTTAGTGGTGGAAAAGTTGGGAGTTTTGGCAAGCATATGGTAAATTACATCTTTAGAATGAGTCTTGAGTGAATCCATATTTTACATATATAAATATATATATATATATATATATATATATATATACACACACACACACACACAACATGCATACATACATGTATAATAATATATAGTAATATATATATATATATATATATATATATATTATATATTATATATATACATACACACACATATATAATATATATGTATACCTATATATATACATATATATATTATATATAGATATATATATATATAATTATATATAAATATACATATATATATATGATATATGTATACATATATATGTCTTATACATACAAACACACACACACAACCACACACACACACACACACACACATAGCAATATATACACACCACACACACACACACACACACACCACATATATATATATATGCACATACATATACACATATATACATACATAATATATATATATATATGATATATAATATATATATATATATATGTATGTATATGTATGTATGTATGTATATATATAATATATATAATATATATATCTATATGTATATATACATATATATATATACACACACACACACACACACACACACACACACACACACACATATATATATATGTATTGTGCACTATTTGGGGTTGCTATTACTTGATATTCTTGCTTGTGATGTACTATGAGATGCCTAGCTTGAAGAGGTTACCATGTTTTTGAGTTGCAGATGCATCTCCCCTTATTGGTTTTATCTAACGTATGCTTGAGGACAAGCAAAGGTTTAAATGTGGGGCCATGATGAATGTTATATTTGCATAGGATTTCATAAGTATTTGGGAGTCATATTAGGGCATTATTAAGCTTAATGGTATGATTTATGCCTTTATTTCTACTATTACGCTTGGTTTCACTTATTTTGAAAGTGTTTGTAGATTTTTCACTTTGTGGGCCCAAAATATATTAGTAGAATGAAAATTTTTATGCCCTGTGCATCGAAGAAAGTAGCAAAAGAGATCCAAGGACGCCTAACATGGGCGTGCTGTGGTGAGTATCATGGTTTAGGAGATCCAAGAAGAAGCAGCAAGGTAAATAAAAAAGAATGACCAGACCAGTGGGCACCAGGGCCAAGCCATGGTGGAGCAACCACGGGTTGTCCATGGTCAATCATGCTCATCAAATTAGCTAGTTTTCTTTGTGGCTGTTTGTTTTCCCAGCTATTGTAATGTTGGACCACTTTCATTTAGAAATAAAAGCCTGCTTCCAGCCTCATTTGCCGTTATCGCATTCCTTTCCATCCATTTTCACATTCACCATCTAGATTAGAATTTAGTTTAGATTACAGGGAGAGAGTGAACTGAAGTGGAGATCTTTCAAGGATTCTATATCGGGTTTGCAATCAATGGATTCAAGTGCGTCCTTTGGCTGAGCATTTCCTTTCTCTTCTGTTCTCTTCTCTTCTCTTTTCTCATATTAAGATTTATGCTTTGTGGTTTGGATCAGCTTTTGTTGTTTTGATCTTAGATTGAGGTAGATACTTGTTAATTTTCCCAATCTTGTGTTGATCATCTTGTTGTTTTAGAATTTATTGACTTGTTTTATTGAATCCTAGATATTTATAATCTTATAAGAAATCTGATCACTTTCTTACACGTTTTGGGTATTGGGTGAATAACTAAGAGGTGAAATTTAATACTAGAACCCTAGGATTTGAGTTGATTGTATGGAATCTTGAGAAAGTCATAAAAATTAAGAAACCAGGCCCTCGATAATCGCATGTTTAATGAATCTAAACAAATAAGAGCCCTTGAGAAAGGAAAATTGGTTAGATTTAGATATTTCACTTCACGTTCAAATAGGATTGAGATACTTTTATTATCAGTTTTAAAACAACCTATTGAGGAAAAAGTGTTTGATTGATACATGAATTGAGGGATTGCTTGTTATATTTAATTCCTTGATTATTTATCCACTAGATTATACAGTAGATTAATTTAGTTTTAATCTCAAATTTTAATCTTCTTAGCTTATCTTTAGGGAATAAAGCCAAGTAGATTGACCTAGTCCTTGTGGAAGACGACCTTGATTTGCTATAACACCACCATACTTGCGGCCTTATCAAGCTCTTGCACCATTTCTAGGGACTAGTGTCAAATATTACGTGTTTTTCGAGATGTTTGACTAACCATTAATTTTTTTGTGAAAAAAAATTAAAAATCAAAAAATAAAGAAATTTTGATGGAAAAAAACAATGGCAATTTTTCGTTTCCCTTAATTCGAGCATGAATTATTTCGAGGGTATTTTATATGTTTAAATGGTTTTCTTGCTCAGAGTGGTTATTGTGTGAGTAAATAGAAAATCGTTGACATTGCTGATGAGGGTGTGAATACCGCAACTCATGCTCTTTCAGAGTATTGGAGTTTTCTTGGTAAAAATGTTAATGAGGCATGATATTTTCTTGAGTGGATTGTTTAGAATTCATTTAAATTTGAAAAGGTTAGCTGTATTTCTAGATATTCATTCGCTAATCCTTGTGCAGTCTATGCTGGATTTTATTATGCCCTTTTTTGTGTGACTTGTGTAATTCTTATGGTCATGCTATAAATTCATGTCTTTCTTATGCATGGTATGCTCAACTTGACTTTGCATCACTCAGGGATAATACCGATTTTGTCCTTACCCTACCGGACTCCTCCTTCCCTTTAACTTAATACATGGGGCTCCAGGTGGGTAATCATTTTTTGATACTGTCTCTATAATCTCCTTACTCATTCACATGCTTCCCCTCTTTCTTCACTACCCTTTCCTTCCCCCAAGTATTATCTTGATAAGCCTATTGATAATTCTAGGATTTGTGATGCTAATGTTGATTTGGGATATAAGGATAACATGTTTGATGTGCTTGGTAGGAATGTTGATAATTTTGTGTCCATAGTTACTTTAGTGGATACAATACCTTCCTTGGCCTATATTTTATAATTCCATCTACTGAGTAAGTAGTAATGTCATAGGAGGTGAAATCATAATGGTTGAAAATAGAGTAAAACATGTTTAGTTTTCACTTTTAATTTATTTTACTATTTTATTTTGTTTTATTTTGTTGGATTTGTTGTGTTTTTCTTATCATGTAATAGAGTAATTGTAGCTTGATTTAATTATTTTAATCAATATTTTGTTCAAATCTTGTTAGTTTAGTTATTATCACAGCTTAATCTAGTTTATGGCCTAATTTTCATCCCCATCCCCAAGGGGAAGACCCTCAAATACTGTAGTGATAATTGATAAGATGTATGGTTATAGTTAGGATCTAGTAAACATATGTTCAGAATCAACAAAAGTTACAATGGCAAAGAGATGATGCGAATAAACAAATCAAGATGACTATGGGAAAAGTAAATAAACGATTGAAAATAATAAGAATATTGCTAATGTAAGATTTTAATAAAGGGAGCAAATGGCAAATTTTGAAATGATGGGTAAAGGAAGTAGCACTATGAGGCCGATGGAATGACATAACTGTAAGCGTAAATAATTCAAAAATGAAGGGCAGTAAGAGTTAAATAGCTCCGCACATTAGTTATACAGGAACAAGAATTTGTGATATTAATTTTAAAGGCCAGACTAACAGTAAAATAGACCATTTAAGTGGCGGCCAAATGTTTAATGCAGATCGAATGTCATTATTTGCAAAGAATAGGATGTATTTGGTATTAACCCAAAATCTGACCATGAAATCATCCCTCTGCAGAAACCTTGGTGTAAATACTCAAAATGGGCTTTAACAAAGATGTATTTCATCTATGTAGGAATCCCTATATAGGTTTTATGTGATTATAAGAGGAAAAATCAAAATGTTCATCCCCGTGGATCAAGAGACCAAAACAAAGGTCAAGGTAATAAAGTCGAACGGAGATATTGTAGAAGTATGAATAGGGAACAAGGTGATCCTATTTTCATGGCGTTGCCACAAAAACTCAAGTGCCACTCACAAAGACACATAGTTCGTAACCGCAGAAAGAGCTAAAAATAAGTTTAAAGCATTACAATTAGGTATAGACGTTGTTCATCAGCATACTTGATTTGTTATATGAAAGAGAAACATCCTTTTAAATGCAATGGATTCAAAAGTGGCGACAAAAGAGAATGAATGAAAATCAAAGTCAATTATGAGCAAGAAAGACCATGTTATTACTGAAAGGATGATGACAAGAAGTAAACTGAGCCGAGATAATTAATGAAAGCAAGAGGGGCATATCTTCCCTTTATGATAGGGATTCCATACAATGGTTGATGTGACGAGATAATTTAACAATGGAAAACGCATGCAATAAAATATTCCTAAGATGATCAAATAGTTTTTTAAAGCAAAGAAGGTCAATATGATTCAAAAAAAAGGAATTACATGTTAAATTGTTTTATTACATAATAGGGGTTCGGTAATAAAAGAGATTAAGTGCTCCCAACAAGGATACATAATTATATAATGACACCTTGCGAGGTAGCTTTATCGTTAGCTGGCCAAAGGTTGGTATAGACTTCTTTAGATCAATATAGGGACTCTCATGCCTAAAATTTCATATTTTTGATACACTCAAAAGAAAGTCACCTGGGTTTTTAACCTTTAGGACTTCTCATAGCTTGTTACCCCAAAATCCACTGTTACTGTACCTAATGATTCATATATATCAACTTGGAAATGTATATACAGTTACATGAATAACCTACAAAGATATTTGGTGTAATCATGAAAAAATTTCTCTCAAGTCCACTGAGGTTTGGCATAATGATTTACTGAACTCGCGTTTTTGGAAAATTATTTGTAGGACTCCTTAGTTTTGTAGAAATGTTTTTTGTGGTACAACTATTTGGGTTAAATGATTTCTAGGTGACGAATATTTATTTTGTTGACTTCAAATTTTCTAAAAGTATGACTTGGCCTCAAAATGGGCCACTAATTCTGATTTTATTATTTTCTAGAGTCTTTGTGGAAATATAAGTAGTTTTAGTGTTTTTAATTATTATAATGACTTTACTAGTAATATTTATCACAATGTACTACTTATATTATAAATATTACATTTTCAATTATGATAGGTCTTCCACATTTAGCAAACTAATAAAATTTAACTTGAGAGTTTTGACCATTACTTGAACTTAGTCGGTGTTGGACCCAGACATTGCTTTAACTTCTAGTTTACAGATATTGTTAATCTCAACCACACCTTTCTTATATCAGGCATAACATAGATCCGTTTTGTTTCTTACCTCGTATCATAGTCGCTAATCTAGGTTTTATATGTTTATTTATGCATAGTGAAATTTTTATCGAGAAATTATAATACCCACGACATAATGTTCGATTGGATTACATTCCCTACTAGGGAACTTCTTTTATTGAAAGTTTGAAAAATATGATAATGGAAAGATAGAAGAGGGACTTAGGCCACTAAGATTATCAGAGATGCTTGCTCATAGAGAAATTAAAAAACCCGACTTCTCCTTTGTTCAACTATGCTTAAATGATCGTGTTCCTTCACAACACTCAACTCTCATTTTATATAGGAGATGGACTACATAAGATGCTCTAATGGCTACAGTACATATGCTGGTACAAGATGCTTTCATATAGTTATAGCATACTATATTATTTTACTAACTTGACACTTGACAGGATAAGACATATTGGCGTAACAACTTTTTAGTGCACTTAATGCTGACGGGATTTGTCATCTATGTTAATATTCTGCATGTCTTCATCTCTAATAATGTCTTTAAGTCTATCATTATTCAGATAATCATCATAAATCTTCATCAAGCTCAAGATGTTTCGGATCCTATTTTTCAAATAGATCATATCGATATCTCTTTTCTTTTTCTGATAGGAATTCTAACTCCAACATCAAAGGGATAATAAAGATATCTTCTGAAATAGCTTCTTCTACCTTCACATATTTGCTAAAATGACTGTGATAAAAAAAATTATATATTTCCACAAGGCATTAATATTTTTCCTCACTCAATCTATGCCCACAGCTTGTCACGGTTTGCTTTTCAGAATGAAGCTCAAGAATCTTTGAGTGTAAACCGAGTTTTCTGATTTTCCTGGATTTTTCAAAAGGCTGTGTTTATGCAAATTCAAACCGAGTTTTCTGTCTCTCTGTTTTTCGAGTGTTTTGAATATCTGTATATCTCTGTCTGTGTGTATGTGCTGGGAGAGAAAAACCTGAGGCTTTTAAACAAAAAAACCAACGGTCATAAACCACAGAATCAGCTAAGTATGGAAATTGTTTTGCAAAATTATCCAACGGCTAATGATTAATTTATCCCAAAATATAAGGGATTTTGTTATCTTAAAAGATAACCCTTATCTTTCCATAGCCGAGAGGTGGATTCAAAAAGCAACCAAAAATTTTCAGCTTTTGAAACTTTACCATATCCAAAAATATGGTCAAAGGAAATTTTTTTTTTTCTTTAAGTTTTGGCAAATCTCCAAAACTTATTTTCGAAATTCTCCCAAAATATTTTCAGGAAATATCCTTTCCAGAGAAATAGCAGTTTTGAAATTCAAGGAAAGTATTCTAGAGATCTTGGCCAACCAAAATGAATTTTTCAAAAATAATCGGGTATGGCCACTGCAGTTCAGAAACACCCTAGGCACCCTGTTCGCAGGGTTATTCGCAACTGGTGTTCTGAAGCACTTAGCGCAAGTACCGATTCAAGAAGTGTTTAAAAATGATGTTTTCAATATTGGCATATTAACAAGAGTCTAATTAAATAAAACCTATATACCCAAGACTTCTTGTTTTGAACCAGTCATCTTGTCCGAGATTTGTAGAGCTGCTGTGAACACCAAGGCCACCTTGTTTGCTGGGGTTGTTCTTTGCATTGCTAGAGTTCAGGAACACGCTTTACAATCAACTGTCGAGTTGGTGTTCTTGACTTAATATAGAATCACCAAGTAAAACCTGTCTAGAAGACATTCGCACATGTAGCAAATCAATTAATACAATAAAGATCACAAACACCAGTTAGGCCTGTTTGGAGATCGTGTTCAGAGCAACATTACTTGGACAGATTTTTACACTTGGATTTGTTATCATCAAAACTAAATATAATAACACAACATGACTGCAAACACCCTGCTTCTCTTGTTTGACCTGACCACCCTTTTTCGATGATGTCAAAAAGGGGAAGATGGGCATGACCAGGATCATTTCAGTTCGACCTAGCTTCAGTTGACTTCTCAAAACAAAAAGGGAGAAGATGGGCATGACCAGGATCATTTCAGTTTGACCTAACTTCAGTTGACTTCTCAAAACAAAAAGGGGGAAGATGGGCTTGACCATGAACGTATGGGCATGACCAGGATCATTTCAGTTTGACCTAGCTTTAGTTGACTTCTCAAAACAAAAAGGGGGAAGATGGGCTTGACCATAAACGTATGGGCTTAACCATGAATGTTTTATCTTGAAACCTGCTTTTGCCTTTTATGTCAATATGGTCATTTGGTTTGTCATCAGCAAAAAGGGGGAAATTGTTGGAAAATTATTGACCCCATCATTATATAATGTAAGGTTTTGATGATAACAAACACAAATTGAATATACACTTGAGTGTGTTGATCGACCAGGTCCCAAATACTGTTTGGAAAACTTTGAAATTGCTTGATTAACCATGGTCAAGAACAGGTCGTAAGAACAGGTCCTCAGAACAACTGAATGGCAAAGAACTTAAAGCACATCAAAGACATGGAGTACTTCAGAAACAGCTCAGGAAACAATTCTGAGTAATATCATAGTAACAGGTCTTAAGAACAGTTCCTCAGAACAGCTGAATGGCAAAGAACTCAAAGTGCATCAGAGACATGAAGAACTCTAGGAACAGCTCAGGAAACAGTTCTGAGTAAACACCACAGCATTAAAGTAATAAGTCAAGATCCTATAGATGCTGTCCAGTTGATTCAACAAGAGTCTTGGTCTATCATAGGTTTTATTTTCTTAGATTCTTGTTAATATGCCACTTGGAAGAACTCGATTTAACATTTACTTTGAATGATTTTTAAGAACACTGTCTCAGATCAGTTCTGAGATCAGGGTTCAGACTGTTTTCAAGCCAAAATGATTTTTCACAGTTTTTTTCCAAATCTTGGGCTGACGTTTTTGAAATTATTTGAGATAAATTTTCTGTTATCATTAAACCCAGGATAAGTTAATCTTTGACTTTGAAAATATATTGTGGAGATTTTGAGTCTAGCTTTTAGGGGAAATCTTTTACAAAATAAATCAAACTCTTATTTTTGGAATATGAATAAGAAGATAGGAAATTTAAGGATTTGGCTACTGAAAATATTAGTCACTTTCCATAATCTTTCTAGGAGCAAAAAGATCTTATACTTGTGGCTCAAGCACACAAAAGATCTTGTTGCCCTCTACTATTTAAGAAGCTTCTCCACCTCCACATTGAGACATACGCACACGGTTTTATACACGGCTTTGCACACGATTTCATAAATATTTTTGAGAAAGTTTTTACACGGTTCTTCTAGGGATTTAACTTGCAAATCATATTTTCAGAAAAACCTTCAAAGTGTGTGTGAAAATTGAGTCATCTTCCTTGGCATACTAGAGCAAAAATTGTACCTTATATTCGCTTAGTTAGAAGCACAAAAGTAAGGTGTTTTTATTCTCTTCTTTCATCAAAGTGAGAGTTGAGTGTGTCCAAGCCTAGGGAGGCTTTGGACGTAGGTAATTCATCTTGGGAAGACGATTACGTGAGTGTGTCCAAGTCTGGGAAACTAGGACGTGGTGTGTAACTAGTCTAAGGATAGACAGTTACGTGTGTTGCAATTGTAACAGAGAAAGTTACCTTTGTAACGTGTTTAGCCCGTTTAGTGGAAGTGTGTGAAAATCCTACTGGGGTAGGTCGTGGTTTTCGCCTCGGTTGGGCTCGAGGTGTTTCCACGTAAAAATCTTGTGTTCTCACTTTTTACTTATTTTTGCTGTTTTACACTTTCTGTGCACGTTACAAACAGTCCGTCCAAATAAGGTCCAAGTCTGTTCCTAGAAATTGCGAAAATTTGCCAACACAATTCACCTCCCCTCCTGTGTTAGTGTACTCTCAATTCTAACAAAAGGGTTTTAATTTGCTGCGAATCTACCACCTCCAACTCCAGACCTAGTAAGGAAGAAGATCGTAGCATTCTATGATTTCCAAATATCATAGGAATAATTATAATAGTAGTTGGTGCAAGCAGCATAAGTTGAACCTTTTCTTTAAACATAGGAACTTAGTTTTGCTTGAACATCATAAAGACACTTTCGGTAATTTATTTGTTTATACTATTAGGTAGGCAGAGGACAACTAACCAAAGTGTGATCTACTTTTTGTATGAATTCCAAACTATCCATAAGGATTCTACTAGAAGGAAAAGCCCGTTCCAGTAGTAATGCCTTTCCATTTTGAATTTTGACCTTTTTTGTTAGGAATTCTGCTCTGATTATCACCATTGGCAAGTAGTACTACAGAATTCTTCGATTCTTGTGTGTGTTCAATAGTACAAGAAAACTGGTTAAGCTAATTGCCAACACAAAAGTTGCCCTTGTGCTTGCATATTTTAATAAATGCTTCTATCACAAAATCAAGTATTCATTTATAATAAGTTCGAATAAGAAAATTTTGGGGCTACAAAGATTAAGAACTTTTCAATTCCCCTTATGAGTGCAATGATTTTTTTTCATCGCGTGATAGTTGCATTCAGCTTTATTAAAATGTCTACTACAATATTTTGAGTACTGCACTCTAGTAGGCGCGTGCAAAATCGATTAACCGGAGTTTTGGTTAATTGAGAATCGATTAACCGATTTTTTGATTTAAAAAAATTTCGAACTGTAAACGAACCGAAATTATCGGTTAATTGAAAATTTTTAGTTCATCTAAACCCAAACTGCAACTGAACTGAAAAAGTCAGTTAATAGGTTTTTTTGGTTCGCTTAACCAATTTTTCAATTCGGTTATCGATTAGCTGTTCACAAATAATCAAAAACGCATACTTCCTTACCTAAATTTTTCTTTTTCGTGTTTAGATTTTTTATAAAATAAATTTTTGTTACCATTTATAAATAATAAAAAAGTGCACTTTCTTGTCTAAATTTTTCCAAATCGTAACTGAACCGAAAATCAAAAACTTTTTCAATTTGGGTAACCGAACTAATTTTTTAAGAAATTTGTCTAGTTAACCTTTTTTTGGTTCGGGTTTCGGTTGTGCGATTTTTTTTTTTTGCACCCCTAGACTCTAATGCTCATTGTTGGCATCTGTCTTGGAGTCAAATCATCTCCTTTGTTAGGGGGTATTAAGAACATGAAAAATTTTACACATCGTTTTTGAGTTTTGAATGATTTTTAAATCACTAAGAGTCTATGTCCAATTTACTTCTTTCCAAAGCTTCTACTGTAATGGTTTTTTCAATTTAGCTAAATTTTTAATGAAATTTGAAGCATAGATAAGACATCCAGGAAACATTTCTAATTGCTTCACGACTTGAATCTTCTTCGGAAAAATTTATATTTTTTTTTCTAAAAAATGCTTTCGTGCTCTCCTAGGATGATTTGTCCTACCTTTATTGCTAGACCTTAAATCTCTATTTTGTGTTCAGCATAAATGCACTTGTTCTTACCAACGATAATATTATGATCAATGCATCTTTAAGCGACAGCTAGAATGTCATCTTTGTGTTATTCTACAGTTTCAAAAAAGACTAGAATATCATCGATATAAACTAGACAATGGTGATTAAGATTTCTAAAAATGTTATCCATTCTACTTTGGAATATTTGAGGTGCATTTTTAAGACCAAATAGCGTTACTCCACTCAATAATGTCCTTGAGGGAAAAGCGGTCAAAGCAATGCCTTCTTTGTTTATTTTTAACTGTCAATATATGCTTTTATAATTTAATTTTTAAGAATCAAGAGGTCCCTTGAATTCTATTGAAAAGAACTGCTTTATTAGGAATATAATAATCATCAAAGACAACAATATTATTAAGCTTTTTGTAATTGATTACTATTCGACTTTTTTCTCTTTTTTCTGTAGCATGAGATACTAGAATATATTAATATGTTAATATATCCCTTAAAAGTCACTCATGAGATACTAGAATCCTATGGTCAAAAACCCAAAAACCCTAGTGTTTAGGGTTCGGTTTTATGGTTTGAGAGTTTAGGTTTGTTTAACATTATAGTAAAAAAAAAAAAAAAAAGTGTTTAAGGTTTAGGTTTGAACCTTAAGACTCAGGTATCAACAACTAGGGTTTAGTGTTCGGCACTTTGACTTCTATGGATTAGGGTTTGTCATAAACAATTGAACCCTTGGGTTTAAACCCTGAACTCTTAAATACTCTTAAATCCCAAACGACAAATACTTGAGTCCTAAACTTTAAACATTGATGCTCAAGTTCCTACACAATAACCCTAAAATGCTATCCCAAATAGCTTTTTACTAGATGCTAATTAAATAACCTATACACTAAACCGTAAACTCTCAGACCCTAAAGCCTATCCCTACAATGGTTTTGGGTTCAACTTTTATTGCTTTAGGTTTTTTTTTTTTTTTGGGTTTCTCTACTTCTCTTTCCTTTTGGTTTTTTAAATTAATATAAAATATGAAAATTTGTTGTTTTTTTACTAATAGACTTTTCAATTAAGATTAGCCCTAAAAAAAGATACTTTCCATTTATAATTCACCTAAAAAATAGTATATTCTAACAAAGAAGTTGCACTAGGTTTTTTTTTTTTTTTTTGAAGGAGCACTAATTTCTATTTATTACTATTTAATGTATACGTAAAATTTTAATTAATAAAACAAAATTATAAACTTGTAAACATCCCTCTTGTTTTATAAGTTTAATGAACTTTTTTATTATTTTTCTATTTTTGTATAGCTACAATGCAAAAGAATAAATCAAGGCATTCATTTTGATGTTCTAAATTTTGTAAAAGTTTGATAATAATATTCTCATGTTATTCTAGATAGTTATGTACAGATGTCTAGGTTAACATGTATGAATTTGTATACGTCACAAGCTACATTAACCAGTACTCTAAGTACAGGCCCTAGACAGTAAAGCTAACCTTGGACCCTTGAATCCTAGGGTTTATATCCTGGACCCTAAATTCTAAATGCTAAATCTTAGGCTAGTAAACCCTAAACCAGTAATATCCGAACATTTTGACCATATATTATTATTATTCACATTACCATTCGTATATATAAATACACAATTTCCTTTATCATATTATTTTATTTAAGTTTTTGAAAAGATATTTAGGAGTCGCTCACTATTATAATTCAAATGAAAATTTTATTATTTACATAAAAAAGTTATTATTTATATAAAATCAAGTTAACTAAGTAAGAATGTAATTTGGATATATATGTTAATTAATGGAGATGGACATATGTCTCCAAATTATTACTTAACTAATTTAATTTTATACTAATTACAAGATTTTAGTTTGAAATAGAGCAATGAATGGCTCCTAATATCATTATTGTAAAAGAATTTTCAGTTTAATAATTTTACAATAGGATAGATTTATAAATTGAGAACAAAACATTGCACACTTATATATTAAATAAAGTACGGGAATTATTTTAGTTTATGATCAATTGATAAGTTTGTATTCAGTTTTGTCCCCAAAAAAAATGTGCATTCAATGCGTGTCTTTATGTCAGAGAGAGAGAGAGAGAGAGAGAGAAAGAGAGAGAGATAACGAGTAGCAGAAAGGAGGTAAGCAGAGTGGAGTCAAACAAGGTGGGCACCAGCTTGACAGAAGGATAAATTAGACAAAACATATTTTTCCCCTTTTTTTCCAGCTTGTCATGGCCCCCAAATACAATAACACTACAAGGTCCCAAGAAGCCCACCCATTTGCCACCAGAGTAAGGTATAATATAGGGGTCACAACCCTATTCTACTTCGGCCAAGATAGCAAAAAGACCAAAAAGGAGGATAAAAAAAAGCACGACAATCATGTTATATTGTGGCTCCGAGAAGATGCAGCGATCAACAATGGCTTCTAAGATGGCCAATTGCGGTGGCGGTGCGTAGGCATCGCCCTCTGTTCTATCAACCTAAGAGAAGACATTGTGCATAGTGAATTGCCCCCTTTTTATTCAAGTTTAATAGATTAGAAAACGTATTATTTTCCAAAAGACCATAAATTAAGACAATTAAAATTCATAACACTCATTTATTTCTATGGGCATCATCGTCATCATCATTATTATTATTATTATCTATGTCCACAAATTATTGTTCAGAAATTATTTTGTTCAATCAAAAACATTATTTCATTTAAAATTTCTTTCACAACACCAATAAAAAGGAAACTTATTTTACAATAATTATCTTTTTGGGTCACTCACTACTCTATACAAAACTAAATTAACATAATATAATATTAAATTCATTAAGTTAGAATATAATTTAGAATATATGTTAATATTTAAGTTTATTTGGTTTGGATAAAATAATTAAAGATTTGATAAATAATAGGCTTGAAGCAACATCCCAATAATGTTAACCTTGTAAACACTAAACCCTAAACTTTAGTGTTAATATTTAAGAGGTATAGGAGTATAGAGTTTAGGGTTTGAGGTCTAGGATATTAACACAGGGCTCAAGAGTTTAGGTTTTATGGTTTAAACATTAGTATTTAGGGTTTGAGGTTAGTAGCTATGGTCCTGGTTAACATTGCTTATAACATATGGAACAATTCATAAAAATCAACTTGGAAATACATAAACAAGTACCTGGGATAACCTACAAATATATTCGAGATAATCATAGTATAGTAAGTTTAGCCTTTAGGATTTAGGATAACTTTAAGCATATTCAAGATAATCATAGCATACCCAATGCCCTAAAATTCTACCATTTTAAACTCTAAACGCTAACCCTAAACTCTAAGGTTCGGGCCTTTGACATAGGGTTTAAGTAACTCTTTAAACATCTATAGCTAGGGCTTGTATTTTAAACCCTAAACCATAAGCTCTAAACCCTAAAACCTAAACATTGAACCTTAAACTCTTAAATTCTAAAACCTTATGGGTTTTTGATTGTAAGTTTTTTGTATCCCTTGAGCACGTCACTTGTAAGGGGCATTGAAATATATTTGAATAGCTTTCAATTCAACTTTTGGCAATTACAATTTTAGGAATTAACATTTAAAGTTTAGGGTTTGGGATTTAGGGTTTAAAAGTTTAGAGTTCAAGGCTTAAGGTCTAAGATTTAGGGCGCTAACCCTAGGGATCAAGATTTTTGGCACTGGGTTTGGCTTTAATGTATAGCATTGAGGGCCAATAGCAGAGTTTTTGTTAACATTGCATGTAACATATATAATAATTCAAATATGCTAACCCAAATGTGTATATATAACAACATGGGATAACATTAGAAAATATTCAAGGTAAGTATGGGGTTATAGAGGATTTTTTAAAAAAAAAAAACAAAATACATAACATGAGAGAAAATTATGGAAATGAGAAAAAATCAACAATATCACACCTCAAAAGTCAGAACTTCTAATGATAGAAGCAAAACACTAAACTTTAAACTCTTAAACCCTAAACTCTAGTGTTTAGGGTGTCAATTCAACTTTTTGTACTTTAAGTTTTACCAATTAACATTAGATGTTTAAGGCTTGGGATTTATAGTTTAGGTGTTTAGCATTTAGGGTTTAGGATTTAAGGCCTAAGTTTAGAGTTAGGAATTAGGGCTTTAGGTTTGGCATGCAGAGGTTAGGGGTTCAACCATTTAAATAAATTGAAGCATCATAAAGGGTTGAATCCTAAAATTCAAACATCACTATTTAGGGTTTGGGGCTTAGCATCTAAGATATAGAGTTTGGGGGTTCTTAAAAAAAAAAAACTAAAGATGAGAGTTTTACTGTTTAAGATCTAGGATTTAAGAGAGGAAACATGTTTGTCAATGTTGAACAAGAATGAATTTTAGAGGACAGTGACTACATGCTTCAGTAAGTGACTTTTAATGATGTTTTAATGCAATTGAATAGATTAGCGTTCAGTTTTTTGAGGTTTAGATTTTATAAATTAGCATTTAATGTTTAGTAGGGGTTTAAGAGTGTAAGGCCTATAGTTTGAGGTTATTCCATCCCAAGGTTAAAGAGTTTAGGGTGTTCGTTTAGATTTCGTGTTCAGGGTCTAGAGTTAGTAGGTAGAGTCCTGGTTAATATTGCTCCTAACATATATAATAATTCAAACATGTTAACCAAAATATGTACATATAACAACTTAGGATAATATGGGAAGGTAATCAGGAGATGCATGAGGTTATAGAGGGTTTGTTAAAAAAATACATAACGTGAGAGAAAATTAAGGAAAATGAGTAAGAATAAGCAATACTAGACCTCAAAAGTTAGAACTTCTTATGATACAGCTAGAGCACTAAACTTTAAACTCTTAAATCCTAAACTTCAAGGTTTAGGGTCTTTGGGGTTTAGGATTTGAGTTTAACTTTTTGTATTTTAGGTATTATGAACAAACATTTGAAGTTTAAGGTTTGGGATTTAGAGTTTAAGAGTTTACCATTTAGGGACTAGGATCCAAGGTTTAAGTTAAGGGTTTAGGACTTAGGGTTTAGCCTGTAGAGTTGTGGGTTCAACCATACAAATAAATTGAAGTGTCACTAAGGGTTCAATCCTAAGGTTCAATATCAATGTTGAGGGTCCAGGGCTTAGCATCTAAGATATATTGTTGGGGGGGTTTCTTGAAAAACAAATACTTTTTGAGGTTCAGGTTTTAGAAATCAGTGACAATGCTTAGGGTGTAAGAGTGTGGTTTAGTGTTTCAGATTTAGGGTATACATTGGGTTCAAGAGTTTACTGTTAGAGCTTAAACTTTTGTGTTTGGGGTTTAGGGTTGGTGGTCAGCGTCTTAGTTAACATTGCTCATAACCTATATAATGATTCATATATATCAACTTGGAAATGTATATACAGTTACATGAATCACCTAGAAAGATATTTGGGATAATCAAGAAAAAATTTCGATAATGATTTACTGAACTCGCGTTTTTGAAAAATTACTTTTAAGACTCCTTAGTTTTGTGTAAACGTTTTTCGTGGTACAACTATTTGGGTTAAATGATTTCTAGGTGACGAATATTTATTTTGTTGATCTGAAATTTTCTAAAAATATGACTTGGCCTCAAAATGGGCTTACTAGTTCTGATTTTGTTATGTTCTAGAATCTTTGTGGAAATATAACTAGTTCTGGAGTTTTTAATTATTGTAATGACTTTACTAGTACCATTTATCACAATGTACCACTTATATTATAAATATTACAATTTCAATTATTATAGGCCTTCTATGTTTAGCAAAATAATAAAATTTAACTTGAGAGTTTTGACCATTAGAACTAGATAGGTGTTGGACCCAAACGTTGCTCTAGCTTCCAGTTTATAGATATTGTTAATCTCAACCACACCTTTCTTATATCAGGCATAACGTAGATCCGCTATGTTTCTTACCTCGGACTATAGTCACTAATCTAGTTTTTATATTTTTATGTATAGTGAAATTTTTATCGAGAAATTATAATATCCACGGCATAATGTTTGATTGGATCACATTCCCTACTAGGAAACTTCTTTTATTGACAGCTTGAAAAATATTATAATGGAAAGATTGAGGAGGGACATTGGCCACTAAGATCATCAGAGATGCTTGCTCATAGAGAAATAGAAAAACTCAACTTCTCTTTTGTTCAAATATGCTTAAATGATTGTGTTTCTTCACAACACTTAACTCTCATTTTATATAGGAGACGGACTAGATAAGATGCCCTAATGGCTACAGTACATATGTTGGAACAAGATGCTTTCATATACTTATAGCATACTACATTATTTTACTAACTTGACACTTAACAGTATAAGACATATTGGTGTAAATACTTTTTAGTGCACTTAACGCTGATATGATTAGTCATCTATGTTAATATTCTGCATGTCTTCATCTCTAATAATGTCTTTAAGTCTATCATTATTCAGATAATCAACATAAATCTTCATCAAGCTCAAGATGTTTCGGATCCTATTTTTCAAATAGATCATGTTGATATCTCTTTTCTTTTTCTAATAGGAATTCTAACTCCAACATTAAACGGATAATAAAGACATCTTCTGAAATAGCTTCTTCCACCTTCACATATTTGCTGAAATGACTGTGATAAAAAAAAGAAGTTATATATTTCGGCAAGGCATTATTATTTTTTCTCGCTCAATCTATGCCCACATTGATGATAAATGTTGTACAAACCAATGACTCTTACTAAAAGTAGGATTACTAACTACTTGTTGTTGTTTTAGAAACCATTCTTTGTAATTAATCATAGAGATCTTCTAGATCAATTAATTAAACAAGATAATAGGCAAGTTTGGTCTTTCCATTTTCATATTCAATCAATGCGCTATGTACCTCAATATGTAGACTTTCGTTATGTGGGGCTCTTGTTAGATTATCAAGACATATGAGAATCCAATGGATCCTTTTAACCACACACTTTTGAAACTTAGTTAGACTTGAGAGGAATGGGTGCGTCAGATAAGGGATTTCTATGAGGTGAGCCACCGTCCCATATTCCTTTTCGTGATGGGGTCATCCAAAGGGTTTTAATTTGTTGCGCATCTCTCACCTCCAACTCCATACCGAATAAGGAAGAAGATCGTAGTATTCTATTATTCCCAAATATCATAGGAGTAATTATAATAGTGGTTGGTGCAAGCAGCATAAGTTGAACCTTTTCCTTAAACATAGGAACTTAGTTTTGCTTGAACATCATAAAGACACTTCAGATAATTTATTTGTTTATACTATTAGGTAGGTAGAGGACAACTAACCATAGTGTGATCTACTTTTTGTATGAATCCAAACTATCCATAAGGATTCTACTAGAAGGAAAAGCCTGTTCTAGCAGTAATAGCTTTCCATTTTGAATTTTGACCTTTTTTGTTAGGAATTCTGCTCTGATTGTCATCATTGGCAAGCATTCCTACAGAATTCTTCGATCCTTATATGTGTTCAATAGTATAAGAAAACTGGTTAAACTAATTACCAACACAAGAGTTGCCCTTGTGCTTACATATTTTGATAAATTCTTCTATCACAAAATTAAGTATTCATTTACTATCAGTTCGAATAAGAAAATTTTGCGGCTACAAAGATTAAGAACTTTTCAATTCCCCTTATGAGTGCAATGATTTTCTTTTCATCTTGTGATAGTTGCATTCTGCTCTATAAAAACATCCACTAGAATATTTGTAGAGTTTTTCTCTTTCTTTAATTTTGAATATGCACTCTATTAGGCGCGTGCAAAATCGATTAACCGGAGTTTCGGTTAATTGAGAATCGATTAACCGATTTTTCGATTCAAAAAAATTCCAAACTGTAACCGAACCGAAATTTTCGGTTAACTGAAAATTTTTGGTTCATCCGAACCCAAACCATAACAGAACCGAAAAAGTCAGTTAACAGGTTTTTTGGTTCGCTCAACCAATTTTTCGGTTCGGCTACCAATTAGCCGTTCACAAACAACCAAAAACGCATACTTCCTTACCTAAATTTTTCTTTTTCATGTTTAGATTTTTTATAAAAATTGAATTTTGTTTACCATTTACAAATAATTAAAAAGTGCACTTTCTTGCGTAAATTTTTCCAAACCACAATCGAACCGAAAACCGAAAATTTTTTTGCTTCGGGTAACAGAACTCAGTTTTTTAAAAAAATTTGTCTAATTAACCTTTTTTGGTTCGGTTTTTGGTTGTGGGATTTTTTTTTTTGTGCACCCCTACACTCTAATGCGCATTGTTGGCATCTGTCTTGGAATAAAATCATGTCCTTTATTAGGGTATTAGGAACTTGAAAAATTTTCCACATCTTTCTTGAGTTTTGAATAATCTTTAAATCATTAGGAGTCTCTGTCCAATTTACTTCTTTCCAAAGCTTCTACTGTGATGGTTTTTTCAATTTAGCTAAATCTTCATTGAAATTTGAAGTATAGATAAGACATCCAGGAAACATTTCTAATTGCTTCATGTCTTGAATCTTCTTATGAAAAATTTATATTTTTTCTAATACATGCTTTCGTAGGATGATTTGTCCTGCATTTATTGCTAGACCTAAAAACTCTATTTTGTGTTTAGTATAAATGCACTTGTTCTCACCAAAGATAATATCATGATCAATGCATCTTTAAGTGACAGCTAGAACGTCATCTTTGTGTTATTCTACAGTTTCGAAAAAGACTAGAATATCATCGATATAAACTAGACAATAGTGATTAAGATTTCTAAAAATGTTATCCATTCTACTTTGGAATATTTGAGGTGCATTTTTAAGACCAAATGGCATTACTCCACTCAATAATGTCCTTGAGGGAAAAGCGTTCAAAGGAATGCCTTCTTTGTTCATTTTTATCTGTCAATATATGCTTTTATAATTCAATTTTTGAGAATCAAGAGACCCCTTGAATTCTATTGAAAAGAACTGTGTTATTAGGAATATAATAGCCATCAAAGACAATATTATCATTAAGCTTCTTGTAATTGATTACTATTCGAGTTTTTTCTCTTTTTTTTTTGTGGCATGAGATACTAGAATATATTAATATGTTGATATGTCCCTTAAAAGTCACTCATGAGATACTAGAATCCTATGGTCAAATGCCTAAAAACCCTAGTGTTTAGGGTTAGGTTTTATGGTTTGAGAGTTTAAGGTTTGATGTTTAGGTTTATTTAATGTTATAGTTAAAAAAAAAAGTGTTTAGGGTTTAGGTTTGAACCTTAAGACTCAAGTATCAACAACTAGGGTTTAGTGTTCGACACTTTGACTTCTATGGGTTAGGGTTTGTCACAGACGATTGAACCCTTGGGTTTAAACACTGGACTCTTAAATACTCTTAAATCCCAAATGACAAATACTTGAGTCCTAAACTTTAAACATTGATGCTCGAGTTCCTACACAACAACCCTGAAGTGCTATCCCAAGTGACTTTTTACTATATGCTAATTAAATAAGCTATACACTAAACTATAAACTCCTAAACCCTAAAGCCTAACCCTACAATGGTTTTGGGTTCAACTTTTATTACTTTAGGATTTTTTTTTTTTTTTTGGGTTCCTCTACTTCTCTTTCCTTTTGGTTTTTTTAATTAATATAAAATATGAAAATTGGTTGTTTTTTTTACTGATAGACTTTCCAACTAAGATTAGCCCAAAAAAGATACTTTTCATTTACAATTCACCTCAAAAATAGTATATTCTAACAAGGAATTTGAACTAGGTTTTTTTTTTTTTTTTTGAAGGAGCACTAATTTCTATTTATTACTATTTAATGTATACGTAAAATTCAATTAATAAAATAAAATTATGAACTTGTAAACATCCCTCTTGTTTTATACGTTTAATGAACATTTTTATTACTTTTCTTTTTCTGTACAGCTACAGTGCATAAGAATAAATCAAGGCATTCATTTTGATGTTCTAAATTTTATAAAAATTTGATAATAATATTCTCAGGTTATCCTAGATAGTTATGTACAAATGTCTAGGTTAACATGTATGAATTTGTATATGTCACAAGCTACATTAACCAGTATTCCAAGTACAAGCCCTAAACAGTAAACCTAACCTTAGACCCTTGAATCCTAGGGTTTATATCCTGAACCCTAAATTCTAAATGCTAAATCTTAAGCCATTAAAACCTAAACCAGCAATATCCGAACAGTTTGACCATATATTATTATTCACATTACTATTCGTGTACATAAGTGCACAATTTCTTTTATCACATTATTTTATTCAAGTTTTTAAAAAGATATTTAGGAGTCCGCTCACTATTATAATTCAAATGACAATTTTATTATTTATATAAAAAATTTATTATTTATATAAAATCAAGTTAACTAAGCGAGAATGTAATTTTGATATATTTGTTAATTAATAGAGATGGACATATGTCTCCAAATTCTTGATTAACTAATTTAATTTTATACTAATTACAAGATTTTAGTTTCAAATAGAGCAATGAATGGCTCCTAATACTATTATTGTAAAAGAATTTTTAGTTTAATAATTTGCAATTAGATTTATTTATAAATTGAGTACGAGACATTATGCACTTATAGATCAAATAAAGTAAGGGAATTATTTTAGTCTATGATCAATTGATAAGTTTGCATTCAGTTCTATCCCAAAAAAACTGTGCATTCAATGCGTGTCTTTGTGTTAGAGAGAGAGAGAGAGAGAGAGAGAGAGAGAGAGAGAGAGAGAGCACGAGTAGCAGAGAAAGGGGGTAAGCAGAGTGGAGTCAAACAAAGTGGGCACCAGCATGACAGAAGGGTAAATTAGGCAAAGCATATTTTTTCCCTTTTTTCCAGCTTGTCATAGCCCCCGCATAAAATAACACTACGAGGTCCCAAAAAGCCCACCCATTTGACACCAGAGCAAGGTATAATATAGCGGTCACAACCCTATTCTGCTTTGGCCAAGATAGCGAAAAGACCAAAAAGGAGGATAAAAAAAAAAAAGCAAGACAATCACGTTATATGGTGGCTCCGAGAAGATGCACTGATCAACAATGGCTTCTAGGATGGCCAACTATGGTGGCGGTGCGTAGGCATCGCCCTCTGTTCTATTCAACCTAAAAGGGAATATTACGCATAGTGAATTGCCCCCTTTTTATTCTATTTTAATGGATTAGAAAACGTACCATTTTCCGAAAGACCATAAACTAAGACAATTTAAATTCGTAACAATCATTATTTCTTCTATGAGCGTCATCGTCATCATCATTATTATTATTATCTAAGTCTACAAATTGTTGTTTAGAAATTATCTTATTTGATCAAAAACATTATTTCATTTAAAATTTCTTTCACAACACAAATAAAAAGAAAGCTTATTTTAAAATAATTATCTTTATGGGTCACTCACTACTCTATACAAAACTAAATTAGCATAATATAATATTAAATTAATTAAGTTAGAATATAATCTAGAATATATGTTACTATTTAAGTTGATTTGGTTTGGATAAAATAATTACAATTTTGATAAATAATAGGCTTGAAACGTCACAATAATGTTAACCTTGTAAACACTAAACCCTAAACTTTGGTGTTAATATTTAAGAGGTATAGTATAGGGTGTCGGGCTTAAGGTTTAGGATATTAACATAGGGTTCAGGAATTTAGGTTTTATGGTTTAAACATTAGTATTTAGGGTTTGAGGTTAGTAGCTAAGGTCCTGGTTAACATTGCTCATAACATATAGAACAATTCATAAAAATCAACTCGAAAATACATAAACAATTACCTGGGATAACCTACAAATATATTCGAGATAATCATAGTATGGTAAGTTTAGCCTTTAGGATTTAGGATAACTTTAAGCATATTCAAGATAATCATAGCATACCTAATGCCCTAAAATTCTACCATCTTAAACCCTAAACCCTAACCTTGAACTCTAAGGTTTTGGCCTTTGACATAGGGTTTAAGTGACTCTTTAAATATCTATAGCTAGGGCTTATATCTTAAACCCCAAACTATAAGCTCTAAACCCTAAAACCTAAACGCAGAACCTTAAACTCTTAAATTCTAAACCTTTTGATTGTAAGTTTTTAGTATCCCATGAACAAGTCACTTGTAAAGGGCATTAAAATATATTTGAATAGTTTTTAGTTCAACTTTTGGCAATTAAAATTTTAGAAATTAACATTTAAAGTTTAGGGTTTGGGATTTAGGGTTTAAAAGTTTAGGGTTCAAGGGTCTAAGATTTAGGGTATTAACCCTAGGGATCAAGATTTTTGGGGCTAGGTTTGGCTTTAATGTATAACATTAAGGGCCAGTAGTAGAGTTTTGGTTAATATTGCATGTAACATATATAACAATTCAAATATGCTGACCCAAATGTGTATATATAACAACATGGGATAACATTAGAAAATATTCGGGGTAAGTATGGGGTTATAGAGGAATTTTTTAAAAAAAATACGTAACATGAGAAAAAATTAAGGAAATGAGCAAAAATCAACAATATCACACCTCAAAAGTCAGAACTTCTAATGATAGAGGCAAAATACTAAACTTTAAACTCTTAAACCCTAAACTCTAATGTTTAGGGTGTCAATTCAACTTTTTGTACTTTAAGTTTTACCAATTAACATTAGATGTTTAAGGTTTGGGATTTACAGTTTAGGTGTTTAGCATTTAGGGTTTAGGATTTAAGGTCTAAGTCTAGAGTTTAGGATTTAGGGTTTCGGGTTTGGCATGCCGAGTTTAGGGGTTCAACCATTCAAATAAATTGAAGTATCATAAAGGGTTGAATCCTAAAATTCAAACATCACTATTTAGGGTTTGGGGCTTCGCATCTAAGATATAGGGTTTAGGGGTTCTTTTAAAAAAAAAAAAAAAGAAACCTCAAGATGAGAGTTTTACCGCTTAAGATTTAGGATTTAAGAGGGGAAACATATTTGTCAATCTTGAACAAGAATGAATTTTAGAGGGAAAGTGACTACATGCTTCAGTAAGTGACTTTTAATGATGTTTCAATGCAATTGAATAGTTTAGGGTTCAGTTTTTTGAGGTTTAGATTTTATGAATTAGCATTTAATGTTTAGTAGGGGTTTAAGAGTGTAAGGCATATAGTTTAAGGTTGATCTATCCCAAGGTTAAAGAGTTTAGTTGTTCATTCAGGTTTCATGTTCAGGGTCCAGAGTTAGTAGGTAGAGTCTTGGTTAATATTGCTCCTAACATACATAATAATTCAAACATATATAACAACTTAGGATAATATGGGAAGGCAATCAAGAGATGCATGAGGTTATAGAGGGTTTGTTAAAAAAATATATATAATGTGAGAGAAATTAAGGAAAATGAGCAAGAATGAGCTATACCAGACCTCAAAAGTTAGAACTTCTTATGATACAAGCAGAGCACTAAACTTTAAACTCTTAAACCCTAAACTTTAGGGTTTAGGGTTACTCTGGGGTTTAGGGTTTGGATTTATCTTTTTGTATTTTAGATATTACGAACTAACATTTGAAGTTTAAGGTTTGGGATTTAGAGTTTAAGAGTATACCATTTAGGGACTAGGATCCAAGGTTTAAGTTAAGGGTTTAGGACTTAGGGTTTAGCATGTAGAGTTGTGGGTTCAACCATACAAATAAATTGAAGTGTCACTAAGGGTTAAATCCTAAGGTTCAACATCAATGTTGAGGGTTTGGGGCTTAGCATCTAAGATATATTGTTCGAGGGGTTTCTTGCAAAACAAAAACTTTTGGAGGTTGAGCTTTTAGAAATTAGCGTCAATGCTTTAGATTTAGGGTGTTCATTGGGTTCAAGAGTTTACTGTTAGAGCTTAAACTTTAGTGTTTGGGGTTTAGGGCTAGTAGTAAGCATCTTAGTTAACATTGCTCGTAACCTATATAATGATTCATATATATCAACTTGGAAATGTATATACAGTTACATGAATAGCCTAGAAAGATATTTGGGATAATCATGAAAAAATTTCTATGTAGTCCACTGAGATTTGGTATAATGATTTACTAAACTCGCGTTTTTGCAAAATTATTTTTAGGACTCCTTAGTTTTGTATAAATGTTTTTCGTGGTACAACTATTTGGGTTAAATGATTTCTAGGTGACGAATATTTATTTTGTTGACCTGAAATTTTCTAAAATTATGACTTGGCCTCAAAATGGGCTACCATTTCTGATTTTGTTATGTTCTAGAATCTTCGTGGAAATATAACTAGTTTTAGAGTTTTTAATAATTGTAATGACTTTACTAGTACATTTATCACAATGTACTACTTATATTATAAATATTACATTTTCAATTATTATAGGTCTTCCACATTTAGCAAAATAATAAAATTTAACTTGAGAGTTTTGACCAATACTTGAACTATATAAGTGTTGGACCCAGACGTTGCTCTAACTTCCAGTTTACAGATATTGTTAATCTCAACCACACCTTTCTTATATCAGGCATAACGCAGATCCGTTTTGTTTCTTACCTCGAATCATAGTCACTAATCTAGTTTTTATATGTTTATGTATAGTGAAATTTTTATTGAGAAATTATAACATCCACGGCATAATGTTTGATTGGATCACATTCCCTACTAGGAAACTTCTTTTATTAAAAGCTTGAAAAATATAATAATGGAAAGATTGAGGGGGGACTTTGGCCACTAAGATCATCATAGATGCTTGCTCCTAGAGAAATAGAAAAATCCAACTTCTCTTTTGTTCAACTGTGCTTAAATGATCGTGTTCCTTCACAACACTCAACTGTCATTTTATATAAGAGATAGACTACATAAGATGCTCTAATGGCTACAGTACATATGCTGGAACAAGATGCTTTCATATACTTATAGCATACTACATTATTTTACTAACTTGACCCTTAACAGGAAAAGACATATTGGTGTAAATACTTTTTAGTGCACTTAATGCTGACAGGATTAGTCAGCTATGTTAATATTCTGCATGTCTTTATCTCTAATAATGTCTTTAAGTCTATCATTATTCAGATGATCATCATAAATCTTCATCAAGCTCAAGATGTTTCGGATCCTATTTTTCAAATAGATCATGTTGATATCTCTTTTCTTTTTCTAATAGGAATTCTAGCTCCAACATCAAAGGGATAATAAAGACATCTTCTGAAATAGCTTCTTCCACCTTCACATATTTGCAGAAATGACTGTGATAAAAAAAAGTTATATATTTCCGCAAGGCATTATTATTTTTCCTCGCTCAATCCATGCCCACATTTAATGATAAATGTTGTACAAACCAATGACTCTTGCTAAAAGTTGGATTACTAACTACTTCTTGTTGTTTTAGAAACCATTCTTTGTAATTAATCATAGAGATCTTCTAGATCAATTAATTAAACAAGATAATAGGCCAGTTTGGACTTTTCATTTTCATATTCAATCAATGCGCTATGTACCTCAATATGTAGACTTTCGTTATATGGGGCTCTTGTTGGATTATCAAGAGATGTGAGAATCCAATGGATCCTTTTAACCACACACTTTCGAAACTTAGTTAAACTTGAGAAGAATAGGTATTTCAGATAAGGGATTTCTATGAGGTAAGCCACAATCCCATATTCCTTTTCATGATGGGCTTATCCAAAGGGTTTTAATTTGTTGCAAATCTACAACCTCCAACTCCAGACCTAATAAGGAAGAAGATCACAGCATTCTATGATTTCCAAATATCATAGGAATAATTATAATAGTAGTTGGTGCAAGCAGCATAAGTTGAACCTTTTCGTTAAACGTAGGAACTTAGTTTTGCTTGAACATCATAAAGAAACCTCAGGTAATTTATTTGTTTATACTATTTGGTAGGTAGAGGACAACTAACCATAGTGTGATCAGCTTTTTATAGAATTCCAAACCATCCATAAGGATTCTACTAGATGGAAAAGCTCGTTCCAGTAGTAATGCCTTTCCATTTTGAATTTTGACCTTTTTTGTTAAGAATTATGCTCTAATTATCAGCATTGGCAAGCATCAGTACCGAATTCTTCGATCCTTGTATGTGTTCAATAGTATAAGAAAACTAGTTAAGCTAATTGCCAACACAAGAGTTGCCCTGTGCTTGCATATTTTGATAAACTCTTCTATCGTAAAATCAAGTATTCATTTACAATCAGCTCGAATAAGAAACTTTTGGGTTACAAAGATTAAGAACTTTTCAATTCCCCTTATGAGTGCAATGATTTTTTTTTTTCATCTTATGATAGTTGCATTCTTCTTTATTAAAACGTCCACTACGATATTTGCAGAGTTTTCCTCCTTCTTTGATTTTGAGTACTGCACTCTAGTAGACGTGTGCAAAATTGATTAACCGGAGTTTCGGTTAATTGAGAATCAATTAATCGATTTTTCAATTCAAAAAAATTCTGAACCGTAACCGAACCAAAATTTTCGGTTAATTGAAAATTTTTAGTTCATCCAAACCCAATCCGTAACTGAGCTGAAAAAGTCAGTTAACTGGTTTTTTGGTTCGCTTAACCAATTTTTCAGTTCGGTTACCGATTAGCCGTTCACAAATAATCAAAAAGTGCCTACTTCCTCACCTAAATTTTTCTTTTTCATGTTTAGATTTATAAAAATCAAAATTAGGTTACCATTTATAAATAATAAAAAAGTGCACTTTCTTGTCTAAATTTTTTCAAACCGTAACTGAACCGAAAATTGAAAATTTTTTCAGTTCGGGTAGCCGAACTAATTTTTAAGAAAAATTTGCCAAGTTAACCGTTTTTTGATTCGATTTTCGGTTGTGGGATTTTTTTTTTTTTGTGCACCCCTACACTCTAATGCTCATTGTTGGCATCTGTTTTGGAATCAAATCATCTCCTTTATTAGGGGTATTAAGAACATAAAAAATTTTACACATCTTTTTTGAGTTTTGAACAATTTTTGAATCACTAGGAGTCTACGTCCAATTTACTTCTCTCCAAAGCTTCTACTGTAATGGTTTTTTTAATTTAGCTAAATCTTTAATGAAATTTAAAACATAGATAAGACATCCAGGAAACATTTCTAATTGCTTCATATCTTGAATCTTCTTAGGAAAAATTTATACTTTTTCTAAAACATGTTTTCGTGCTTTCCTAGGATGATTTATCCTGCCTTTATTGCTAGACCTAAAAACTCTATTTTGTGTTCAGCATAAATGCACTTGTTCTTACCAACAATAATACAATTATCAATGCATCTTAAATGACAGCTAGAACGTCATCTTTGTGTTATTCTATAGTTTCGGAAAAGACTAGAATATCATCAATATAAACTAGACAATAGTGATTAAGATTTCTATAAATGTTATCCATTCTACTTTGGAATAGTTGAGGTGCATTTTTAAGACCAAATGGCATTACTCCACTCAATAAGGTCCTTGAGGGAAAAGCGGCCAAATGAATGCCTTCTTTGTTCATTTTTGTCTGTCAATATATGCTTTGTAATTCAATTTTTGAGAACCAAAAGGCCCCTTGAATTCTATTGAAAAGAACTGCTTTATTAGGATATAATAACCATCAAAGACAATATTATCATTAAACTTTTTGTAATTGATTACTATTCGTGTTTTTTCTCTTTTTTCTGTAGCATGAGATACTAGAATATATTAATATGTTAATATATCCGTTAAAAGTCACTCATGAGATACTAGAACCCTATGGTCAAAAACCCAAAAACCCTAGTGTTTGGGGTTAGGTTTTATGGTTTGAGAGCTTAAGGTTAGATGTTTAGGTTTATTTAACATTATAGTTTTTAAAAAAAAAAAAAAAAAGGTGTTTAAGGTTTAGGTTTGAACCTTAAGACTCAGGTTTCAACAACTAGGGTTTAGTGTTCGACACTTCGACTTTTATGGATTAGGGTTTGTCATAGACAATTAAACCCTCAGGTTTAAACCCTGAACTCTTAAATACTCTTAAATCCCAAAGAACAAATACTTGAGCCCTAAACTTTAAACATTGATGTTGTAGTTTCCACACAATAACCCTAAAAAGCTATTCCAAATAGCTTTTTACTATATGCTAATTAAATAACCTATACACTAAACTGTAAACTCCTAAACCCTAAAGCCTAACCCTACAAGGGTTTTGGGTTCAACTTTCATTACTTTAGGAATTTTTTTTTTTTTTTTTGGGTTTCTCTACTTCTCTTTCCTTTTGGTTTTTTTAATTAATATAAAATATGAAAAATTTGTTGTTTTTTTACTGATAGACTTTCCAATTAAGATTAGCCCAAAAAAGATACTTTCCATTTATAGTTCACCTAAAAAACAGTATATTCTAACATAGAACTTGCACTAGGCTTTTTTTTTTTTTTTGAAGGAGCACTAATTTCTATTTATTACTATTTGATTTATACACAAAATTGCAAATAATAAAATAAAATTATAAACTTGTAAACATCCCTCTTGTTTTATAAGTTTAATGAACTTTTTTATTAATTTTCTTTTTCTGTATAGCTACAATGCATAAGAACAAATCAAGGCATTCATTTTCATGTTCCAAATTTTGTAAAAATTTGATAATAATATTCTCAGGTTATCCTAGATAGCTATGTATAGATGTCTAGTTAACATGTATGAATTTGTATATGTCACAAGCTACATTAACCAGTACTCCAAGTACAAGCCCTAGACAGTAAACCTAACCTTAGACCCTTGAATCCTAGGGTTTATATCCTAAACCCTAAATTCTAAATGCTAAATCTTAGGCTATTAAACCCTAAACTAGCAATATCCGAACATTTTGACCATATATTATTATTCAAATTACTATTCGTATATATAAGTGCACAATTTCCTTTATCATATTATTTTATTTAAGTTTTTAAAAAGATATTTAGGAGTCTGCTCACTATTATAATTCAAATGAAAATTTTATTATTTATATAAAAAATTTATTATTTATATAAAATCAAGTTAACTAAGTGAGAATGTAATTTTGATATATCTGTTAATTAATAGAGATGGACATATGTCTCCAAATTCTTGATTAACTAATTTAATTTTATACTAAGCACAAGATTTTATTTTGAAATAGAGCAATGAATGGCTCCTAATACAATTATTCTAAAAGAATTTTGAATTTAATAATTTTACAATAGGACGGACTTATAAATTGAGTACAAAACATTGTGCACTTTTAAATCAAATAAAGTATGGTAGTTATTTTTGAAAAGATATTTTGGAGTCAATCACTATTATGATTCAAATGAAAACTTTATTATTTATATAAAAAAATTATTATTTATATAAAATCAAGTTAACAAAGTGAGAATGTAATTTTGATATATATGTTAATTAATAGAGATGGGCATATATCTCCAAATTCTTGATTAACTAATTTAATTTTATACTAATTACAAGATTTTAGTTTGAAATAGAGCAATGAATGGCTCCTAATACTATTATTGTAAAAGAATTTTTAGTTTAATAATTTTGCAATCGGATGGATTTATAAATTGTGTACGAAACATTGTGCACTTATATATCAAATAAAGTACGGGAATTATTTTAGTCTATAATCAATTGGTAAGTTTGTATTCAGCTCCATCCCCAAAAAAACTGTCCATTCAACGTGTGTCTTTGTGTTAGAGAGAGAGAGAGAGAGAGAGAGAGAGAGAGAGAGAGAGAGACACACACACACACAGAGAGAGAGAGAGAGAGAGAGAGAGCAAGGACGAGTAAAAGAGAAATGGGGTAAGCAGAGTGGAGTCAAACAAGGTGGGCACCACCTTGACAGAAGGATAAATTAGGCAAAACATATTTTTTCCTCTTTTTTCCAGCTTGTCATGGCCCCCGCATAAAATAACACTACAGGGTCCCAAGAAGCCCACCCATTTGACACCAGAGTAATGTATACTATAGCGGTCACAACCCTATTCTACTTTGGCCAAGATAGCGAAAAGACTAAAAAGGAGGATAAAAAAAAAAAAAAAGCAAGGCAATCACATTATATGGTGGCTCCGAAAAGATGCGGTGATCAACAATGGCTTCTAAGATGGCCAACTATGGTGGCGATGCGTAGGCATCGCTCTCTGTTCTATTCAACCTAAAAGGGGACATTGTGCATAGTGAATTGCCCCCTTTTTATTCAAGTTTAATGGATTAGAAAACGTATCATTTTCCAAAAGGCCATAAATTAAGACAATTAAAATTCGTAACACTTATTATTTCTTCTATGAGCGTCATCATCATCATCATTATTATTATTATGCAAGTTTACAAATTGATGTTCAGAAATTATCTTATTTGATCAAAAACATTATTTCATTTAATATTTCTTTCACAACACAAATAAAAAGAAAACTTATTTTAAAATAATTATCTTTATGAGTCACTCACTACCCTATACAAAACTAAATTAACATAATATAATATTAAATTAATTAAGTTAGAATATAATCTAGAATATATGTTAATATTTAAGTTGATTTGGTTTGGATAAAATAATTAAAATTTTGATAAATAATAGGCTTGAAGTGTCACAATAATGTTAACCTTGTAAACACTAAACCCTAAACTTCAGTGTTAATATTTAAGAGGTATAGTATAGGGTGTCGGGTTTAAGGTTTAGGACATTAACACAGGGTTCAAGAGTTTAGGTTTTATGGTTCAAACATTAGTATTTAGGGTTTAAGGTTAGTAGCTAAGGTCCTGGTTAACATTGCTCATAACATATAGAACAATTCAAAAAAATCAACTCAGAAATACATAAACAATTACTTGGGATAACCTACAAATATATTCGAGATAACCATAGTATAGTAAGTTTAGCCTTTAAGATTTAGGATAACTTTAAGCATATTCAAGATAATCATAGCATACCTAATGCCCTCAAATTCTACCATCTTAAACCCTAAACCTAACCCTGAACTCTAAGGTTCGGGCCTTTGACATAGGGTTGAAGTGACTTTTTAAATATCTATAGCTAGGGCTTATATCTTAAACCCTAAACTATAAGCTCTAAACCTGAAAACCTAAACGCTGAACCTTAAACTCTTAAATTTTAAACCTTTTGATTGTAAGTTTTTAGTATCCCGTGAACAAGTCACTTGTAAGGGGTATTGAAATATATTTGAATAGTTTTCAGTTCAACTTTTGGCAATTAAAATTTTAGAAATTAACATTTAAAGTTTAAGGTTTGGGATTTAGGGTTTAAAAGTTTAGGGTTCAAGGCTTAGGGTCTAAGATTTAGGGTATTAACCCTAGGGATCAAGATTTTTAGGGCTAGGTTTGACTTTAATATATAGCATTGAGGGCCAGTAGTAGAGTTTCGGTTAATATTGCATGTAACATATATAACAATTCAAATATGCTAACCCAAATGTGTATATATAACAACATGGGATAACATTAGAAAATATTCAGGGTAAGTATGGGGTTATAGAGGATTTTTTTAAAAAAAAAAAAAATACATAACATGAGAGAAAATTATGGAAATGAGAAAAAATCAATAATATCATACCTCAAAAGTCAGAACTTCTAATGATAGAAGCAAAACACTAAACTTTAAACTCTTAAACCCTAAACTCTAGTGTTTAGGGTGTCAATTCAACTTTTTGCGCTTTAAGTTTTACCAATTAACATTAGATGTTTAAGGTTTGGGATTTACAGTTTAGGTGTTTAGCATTTAGGGTTTAGGATTTAAGGCCTAAGTTTAGAGTTTAGGATTTAGGGCTTCGGGTTTGGCATGCAGAGCTTAGGGGTTCAACCATTCAAATAAATTGAAGTATCATAAAGGGTTGAATCCTAAAATTCAAACATCACTATTTAGGGTTTGGGGCTTCGCATCTAAGATATAGAGTTTGGGGGTTCTTAAAAAAAAGAGACCTAAAGATGAGAGTTTTACCGTTTAAGATTTAGGATTTAAGAGAGGAAACATGTTTGTCAATGTTGAACAAGAACGAATTTTAGAGGAAAGTGACTACATGCTTCAGTAAGTGACTTTAATGAAGTTTTAATGCAATTGAATAGTTTAGGGTTCAGTTTTTTCAGGTTTAGATTTTATGAGTTAGCATTTAATGTTTAGTAGGGGTTTAAGAGTGTGAGGCCTATAGTTTGAGGTTAATCCATCCCAAGGTTAAAGAGTTTAGGGTCTTCATTCAGGTTTCGTGTTCAGGGTCTAGAGTTAGTAGGTAGAGTCCTGGTTAATATTGCCCCTAACATACATAATAATTCAAACATGTTAACCAAAATATGTATATATAACAACTTAGGATAATATGGGAAGGTAATGAAGAGATGCATGAGGTTATAGAGGGTTTGTCAAAAAAAATACATAACGTGAGAGAAATTAAGGAAAATGAGCAAGAATGAGCATTACTAGACCTCAAAAGTTAGAACTTCTTATGATACAAGCAGAGCACTAAACTTTAAACTCTTAAACCCTAAACTTTAGGGTTTAGGATTACTCTGGGGTTTAGGGTTTGGATTTATCTTTTTGTATTTTAGATATTATGAACTAACATTTGAAGTTTAAGGTTTGCGATTTAGAGTTTAAGAGTTTACCATTTAGGGACTAGGATCCAAGGTTTAAGTTAAGGGTTCAGGACTTAGGGTTTAGCATGTAGAGTTATGGGTTCAACTATACAAATAAATTAAAGTGTCACTAAGGGTTCAATCCTAAGGCTCAACATCAAAGTTGAGGGTTTGGGGCTTAGCATCTAAGATATATTGTTCGAGGGGTTTCTTGAAAAACAAAAACTTTTTGAGGTTGAGCTTTTAGAAATCAGCATCAACGCTTTAGATTTAGGGTATTCATTGGGTTCAAGAATTTACTGTTAGAGCTTAAACTTTAGTATTTGGGGTTTAGGGTTAGTAGTAAGCATCTTAGTTAACATTGCTTATAACCTACATAATGATTCATATATATCAACTTGGAAATGTATATACAATTACATGAATAACCTAGAAAGATATTTGGGATAATCATGAAAAAATTTCTATCTAGTCCACTGAGATTTGGTATAATGATTTACTAAACTCGTGTTTTTAGAAAATTATTTTTAGAACTCCTTAGTTTTGTATAAATGTTTTTCGTGGTACAACTATTTGGGTTAAATGATTTCTAGGTGGCGAATGTTTATTTTGTTGACCTGAAATTTTCCAAAATTATAACTTGGCCTGAAAATGGGCTACTAATTCTGATTTTGTTATGTTCTAGAATCTTTGTGGAAATATAACTAGTTCTAGTGTTTTTAATAATTATAATGACATTACTAGTACTATTTATCACAATGTACTACTTATATTATAAAAATTATATTTTCTGTTATTATAGGTCTTCCATATTTAACAAAATAATAAAATTTAACTTGAGAGTTTTGACCATTACTTGAACTTAGTCGGTGTTGGACCCAGACGTTGCTGTAGCTTCCAGTTTATAGATATTGTTAATCTGAACCAAATCTTTCTTATATCAGGGATAATGTAGATCCGTTTTGTTTCTTACCTTATGCCATAGTCACTAATCTAGTTTTTATGCGTTTATGTATGGTGAAATTTTTATTGAGAAATTATAATATCCACGACATAATGTTCGATTGGATCACATTCCCTGTTAGGAAACTTCTTTTATTGAAAGCTTGAAAAATATTATAATGGAAAGATTGAAGAGGGACTTAGGCCACTAAGATCATCAGATATGCTTGCTTATAGAGAAATAGAAAAACCTGACTTCTCTTTTGTTCAACTATGCTCAAATGATCGTGTTCCTTTACAACACTCAACTCTCATTTTATATAGAAGATGGAGTACATAAGATGTCATAATAGCTACAGTACATATACTGGTACAAGATGTTTTCACATAGTTATAGCATACTACACTATTTTACTGACTTGACACTTGACAGGATAAGACATATTGGTGTAACAACTTTTCAGTGCACTTAATGCTAACAGGATTAGTCATCTATGTTAATATTCTGCATGTCTTCATGTCTAATAATGTCTTTAAGTCCATCATTATTCAGATAATCATCATAAATCTTCATCAAGCTCAAGATGTTTCGGATCCTATTTTTCAAATAGATCGTGTTAATATCTCGTTTCTTTTTTTTAATAGGAATGCTAACTCCAACATCAAAGGGATAATAAAGACATCTTCTGAAATAGCTCCGTCTACCTTCACATATTTGCTGAAATGACTGTGATAAAAAAAAAGTTTTATATTTCCGCAAGGCATTATTATTTTTCCTCGTTCAATCTATGCCCACATTTGATGATAAATGTTGTACAAATCAATGACTCTTGCTAAAAGTAGGATTAGTAACTACTTCTTGTTGTTTTAGAAACCATTCTTTATTGCGAATCTACCACCTCCAACTCCAGACCTAATGAGGAAGATCATCGTAGTATTCTATGATTCCCAAATATCCTAGGAACAATTATAACAGTAGTTGGTGCAAGCAGCATTAGTTGAACCTTTTCGTTAAACATAGGAACTTAGTTTTGCTTGAATATCATAAAGACACTTTAGGTAATTTATTTGTTTATACTATTTAGTAGGTAGAGGCCAACTAACCAAAGTATGATCTGCTTTTTGTATGAATTCCAAACCATCCATAAGGATTCTACTAGAAGGAAAAGCCCGTTCCAGCAGTAACGCCTTTCCATTTTGAAATTTGACCTTTTTTGTTAGGAATTCTGCTCTGATTATCAGCATTGGCAAGCATCACTCCAGAATTCTTCGATCCTTGTATGTGTTCAATAGTACAAGAAAACTGGTTAAGCTAATTGCCAACACAAGAGTTGCCCTTGTACTTGCATATTTTCATAAATTCGTCTATCACAAAATCAAGTATTTATTTACAATCAGTTTGAATAAGAAAATTTTGGGGCTACAAAGATTAAGAACTTTTCAATTCCCCTTATGAGTGCAATGATTTTTTTTCATCTTGTGATAGTTGCATTCTGCTTTATTAAAACGTCCACTACAATATTTACAGAGTTTTCCTCCTTCTTTGATTTTGAGTACTGCACTCTAGTAGGTGCGTGCAAAATCGATTACCCAGAGTTTCGGTTAATTGAGAATCGATTAATCGATTTTTCAATTCAAAAAAATTCCGAACCGTAACCGAACCGAAATTTTCGATTAATTGAAAATTTTTGGTTCATCCAAACCCAAACCGTAACTGAACCGAAAAACTCAGTTAACAGGTTTTTTGGTTCGCTTAACCAATTTTTCAGTTCGGTTACCGATTAACCGTTCACAAATAATCAAAAAGTGCATACTTCCTTAGCTAAATTTTTCCTTTTCATGTTTAGATTTAAAAAAATTAAATTTAGGTCACCGTTTATAAATAATAAAAAAGTGCACTTTCTTGCCTAAATTTTTCCAAACCGTAACTGATCTGAAAACCGAAAATTTTTTCGGTTCGGGTAACCGAACTAATTTTTAAGAAAAATTTGTCAAGTTAACCGTTTTTGATTTGGTTTTCGATTGTGGGATTTTTTTTTGTGCACCTCTACACTCTAATGCTCATTGTTGGCATCTGTTTTAGAGTCAAATCATCTCCTTTATTAGGGGTATTAAAAACATGAAAAATTTTACACATCTTTTTTGAGTTTTGAACAATTTTTGAATCACTAGGAGTTTATGTCGAATTTACTTCTTTCCAAAGCTTCTACTGTAATGGTTTTTTCAATTTAGCTAAATCTTTAATGAAATTTGAAGCATAGATAAGAAATCTAGGAAATATTTCTAATTACTTCACGTCTTGAATCTTCTTAGGAAAAATTTATATTTTTTCTAAAACATGCTTTCGTGCTTTCCTAGGATGATTTGTCCTACCTTTATTGCTAGACCTAAAAACTCTATTTTGTGTTCAGCATAAATGCACTTGTTCTTACCAATGATAATACCATGATCAATGCATATTTAAGTGACAGCTAGAATGTCATCTTTGTGTTATCCTACAGTTTCGAAAAAGACTAGAATATCATCAATATAAACTAGACAATAGTGAATAACATTTCTAAACATGTTATCCATTCTACTTTGGAATATTTGAGGTGTATTTTTAAGACCACCTGCCGTTACTCCACTCAATAATGTCCTTGAGGGAAAAGCGGTCAAATGAATGCCTTCTTTGTTCATTTTTATCTGTCAATATATGCTTTTATAATTCAATTTTTGAGAACCAAGAGGCCCCTTGAATTCTATTAAAAAGAACTGCTTTATTAGGAATATAATAACCATCAAAGGCAATATTATCATTAAGCTTTTTGTAATTGATTACTATTTGAGTTTTTTCTCTTTTTTCTGTTGCATGAGATACTAGAATATATTAATATGTTAATATATCCCTTAATAGTCACCCATGAGATACTAGAATCCTATGGTCAAAAACCCAAAAACCCTAGTATTTAGGGTTAGGTTTTATGGTTTGAGAGTTTAAGGTTTGATGTTTAGGTTTATTTAACATTATAGTAAAAAAAAAAAAAAAAGGTGTTTAAGGTTTAGGTTTGAACCTTAAGACTCAGGTATCAACAACAAGGGTTTAGTGTTCGACACTTCGACTTTTATGGAATAGGGTTTGTCATGGACAATTGAACCCTCGGGTTTAAACCCTGAACTCTTTAATACTCTTAAATCCCAAACGACAAATACTTGAGTCCTAAACTTTAAACATTGATGCTCGAGTTCCTGCACAATAACCCTAAAATGCTATCCCAAATAGCTTTTTACTATATGCTAATTAAATAACCTATACACTAAATCGTGAACTCCTAAACCCTAAAGCCTAACCCTGCAATGGTTTTGGGTTCAACTGTTATTACTTTAGGGTTTTTTTTTTTGGGGGGGGGTTCTCTACTTCTCTTTCCTTTTGGTTTTTTAATTAATATAAAATATGAAAAATTTGTTGTTTTTTTTTTTTACTGATAGACTTTCCAATTAAGATTAGCCCAAAAAAGATACTTTTCATTTATAATTCACCTAAAAAACAGTACATTCTAACAAAGAACTTGCACCAGTTTTTTTTTTTTTTTTGGAAGGAGCACTAATTTCTATTTATTACTATTTGATGTATACGTAAAATTTCAATTAATAAAATAAAATTATAAACTTGTAAACATCCCTCTTGTTTTATAAGTTTAATGAGCTTTTTTATTATTTTTCTTTTTCTGTATAGCTACAATGCATAAGAATAAATCAAGGCATTCATTTTGATGTTTTAAATTTTGTAGAAGTTTGATATTAATATTCTCAGGTTATCCGAGATAGTTCTGTACGGATGTCTGGGGTTAACATGTATGAATTTGTATCTGTCACAAGCTACATGAACCAGCACTCCAAGTACAAACCCTAGGCAATAAACCTGACCTTGGATCCTTGATTCCTAGGGTTTATATTCTAAACCCTAAATTCTAAATGCTAAATCTTAGGCTATTAAACCCTAAACCAGCAATATCCGAACATTTTGACCATATATTATTATTCACATTACTATTTGTATATATAAGTGCACAATTTCCCTTATCATATTATTTTATTTAAGTTTTTAAAAAGATATTTGGGAGTCGCTCACTATTATAATTCAAATGAAGATTTTATTATTTATATAAAAAGTTTATTGTTTATGTAAAATCAAGTTAACTAAGTAAGAATGTAATTTGGATATATATGTTAATTAATAGAGATGGACATATGTCACCAAATTCTTGCTTAACTAATTTAATTTTATGCTAATTACAAGATTTTAGCTTGAAATAGAGCAATGCATGGCTCCTAATACTATTATTGTAAAAGAATTTTCAGTTTAATAATTTTGCAATAGGACAGATTTATAAATTGAGTGCAAAACATTGTGCACTTATATATCAAATAAAGTACGGGAATTATTTTAGTTTATGATCAATTGATAAGTTTGTATTCAGTTCTGTCCCCCCAAAAACTATGCATTCAATGCGTGTCTTTGTGTTAGAGAGAGAGAGAGAGAGAGAGAGAGAGAGACAGGATGAGTAGCAGAGAAAGGGGGTAAGTAGAGTGGAGTCAAACAAGGTGGGCACCAGCTTGACAGAAGGGTAAATTAGGCAAAACATATTTTTTTCCCCTTTTTTCCAGCTTGTCATGGCCCCCACATAAAATAACACTACAAGGTCCCAAGAAAATGTTGTGGTCCGTTGTAAATTTGGCAAACACTTTTTAGGCATTTTTTCTGTTAGATATTTATGAATTGTTGTCAAGCCCAAAAGATTTACTAGGAAGCACTATCTAATTCTTATTGATAGAATGACAACAAGATTGAGATCTTGGATTGTGAAACGCTCATTTATTTAGTTTGATCAAATTGATCAATTTTGTTTTATTAGGTATTATCTCACACTAGAGTAAGATATTTCTATTTCCTACGATGGTTTTGAAGAAAATTCTTAAGGTTTGAAGAGATTTCCTTTGGTGGGTAGCTTAAGAGCATAGGAAAATGGCTCCTATGCCTAGTTGATCTTATGCTTATTGAAAAAGGACGGAGGTATGGGTATTAAAGATTGATTTATGTTGAATGTGGCTATAGTGATCACTGAATTGGTTCAGAGTATTACTTCTAAAGCTGATAGTTTATGGAGTTAATGTGTCCATCACGATCACTTGAAGAAGGATTGAATTTCTCATTGTAAACCATCAGCAAAAAACAGTTGGTATAGGAGGAAAACAATTGAAGTCAGGGACTGCATTACTTATGGTTTTGATAGGATTGCTAAATGCTGATTAAATATGGTGGATGGATATTATACAACTTATTCAAGCCATCAATGCCTGAGATCCAAGGCTCCTAAAGGTTTACTACTACAAGTTACTTCGACATAAGGTAAGAATTCTCAAGTTTGCCTTTGCCATGTGGTTCTTGATACATCAAAGGTTTCTGACTCTAGATAGATGTTAGAAATTTGGTATTACTTGTGATAAAATGCGTGTGCGCTTCCAAGTTGAAGAGAAGATTCAGCCGCACTTCTCTTATAGTTGTGTTGTTAAGGTACTGAGTCAGATTTTGAGTAGCCTCTATGGATTCATGTCCCGGACCTTACTGGGGAAGCTGATGGGACTTGCTATAAGATACACTGGCTAATAAGCAAAAGAAACCAAAGTTATATGTTAGCATTACAATTGCTACATAATGGGTTGGATCGAAAGAAATTTGAGAATTTTTCATCATGTAAATAGAGATAGTTTTTTTGTTGATCAAGAATTATGATTGAACTGTAAGGTGTTGATTTAGCAATTACAATTGATAAATTCTTTGAAGTATGCTCAAATAAGGGTCTTTTTTTAGTGGGTAAATTGGATGTGGGATAAGAAGAAACGAAATGAAGTGGGAAAGAGACGAATAGAGTAGGAAGGATTGGGATGAAACGAAATGGAGTAGGAAGGAATTGAATGGAGTCGGTGAAAGATAAAATTATTAATATCAAGATGTAGGAAGGAGTGAGAAGGAGTAAGAAAGAGTGGAAATGAATAGAATGGAGTAGGAATGAGTGACATCTATCTTTAAAAAGTAAAAAACAGTGAAAAGGAGTAGAAATTAATGAGGAGTGGGAAGGAGTGAGAGCCAAAATTTTACCCACGAAAAAAACATGTCATAATCTGTAGTACAATTGGGTAATTAAATTTGAAATAGATAGCTTAACTTTCTACCTCATCATATGTATATATATATACACACACACACACACACATATGTGTGTGTGTATATATATATATATATATATATATATATATATATATATATATATATATATATATATATATATATATACACACGTATATATATATACATATATATATATATTATACACACACACATGTATATATATATATATATATATATATATATATATATATATATATATATATATATATAATATATATATATATATATATACATATATACATATACATATATATACATATATATATATATATATATTATACATATATATACATATATATATATATACATATATAGATATATATATATATATATATATATATATATATATATATATATATACATATATACAATATATTATATATATATATACATATATATATATATATATATATATATATATATATATATATATATATATATATATATATATATATATTACTTCATTATAATAAAAGCAAAACAAGGTTGACCTCTACGGATTAATTTGCAGAGCATGAGTGAATTACAATCACTGACTTCACCTACTGACAAATCATGGCCTTTAAAATTATATTATATTTTTTTCAAATAAAAAATAAACATTTGACTATAATGTCGTGTCTCTCTCTCTCTCTCTCTCTCTCTCTCTCTCTCTCTCGCGGTTGCACACACAAACTCATTAACATAATCCCTCAAAGTAACCGCTAATTTTTTTTCTCCTCAAATCATCCTATCCATGTCTCTGCAATTACCCATCTTCTTTGTACCTCCTCTCCAAGTATCCCACACCCTGCTTTCCTAAATTGATGCATGTCTTCGATGGTATGATGAAAATGAAGGAAATTGTTAGGGCTTATTTTGGGCATGACATCAACAATGCCATCGTCACTGTCCCAATGTCTTTCGCAATTCTCAGTGATGAATAGCTAAAGACATCAGTGGCATTGCTGGGTTGAATGTTCTGAGCGCCAAAAATGATCCCAATGTTGCCGTTATTGCTTATAGGCTTGAAGAGAAGATGTTGAGGATTGGTGACACTGAGTAGATCGAACAACGTCGAGGATTTCATGGGATTTTTGCCGATTGTTCTTTTCTTTTCTTCGCGATGATCGATCATGTGATTACTAATATATGAAATTAGCCAAATTGTGGGTGAAATTATACAAACAGGGCATTAGGCAGTAATAATCGCCACACTTTGGTACTTCTGATTGACTTTTAATTTGTTGTATTTCTGAATTATCAGCTTTAATTTAATTCTTTGATTTTGGGTTTACAAAGAAATGGAGTAAACTGAATAGCAGGGGAAGAACTACATCAATCTATGAGTATAAGGAGGTCTCTCTCTCTCTCTCTCTCTCTTTCTTTCGTACTCTCTCTCTCGCTCTCTCTCTCTTATGACGGGGTTGGTGAACCCGATTGGAGAACTTTGAAAAGCTTCATAAAAGTTGTTAATCTCTTTGTTTCTAATGCATCACAGCTGCCTCCATAAAAAATGTTAATTTTCACTAATTTGTACTATTTCAAAATGAAGGAGTTGGGTTTGGGAATTCTAGAGTTGCGAGGTTGGCCACAGATAAGAAGACCAAGGAGCTTTTTGTTATTAGATACTTTGAAGTTCAAAAGAGGCATAGAGGTTATTAGATACTTTGAAGTTCAAAAGAAGCATAGAGGTAACAAAGCCAACTCAATTGCTTTACTCATTGCTCGCATGTGTATTCTTATATCTTCAATTTGATGTTGCTTGGTGTTGTGAAACTTGTGAAAATTTAGTGTTAGACACCTCTACAACTTATGAGAATTCAATGAGTTCCATTATGTGTTATGGACAGGTTGTCTTGAGACTACATGTGTTTATCTAGGTAGGACACACTATAAGAGTAAGTATGTACAGGAGTACATAGAAATTATCGTGAATGAGATATTTCATTATAGACTAAATACATCACAAAAGGATTAAAGGTACAATGTTGGCATATGATTCAATAAACAATGAAGATTTGATTATGGAGATGATCTAGGTGGGATCTTGATCTTGATTAGCTATTGGCGGATAATATTAGATCTCTATTGAAGCATTAGGATGCTTCCAAGTTGGAGTTTGGTGATGAATGCAATGTGATTAACTTTTTTTAATCACTTTTTGTTATGGTTTTTCACAGTCTGATTATTTCTCTCCTTATACTATCTCATGTTCTCCTCCCTTGTTTCTTGCTTCAATATATTAATTCTAACTGATTAGCATCCCTAACAATTTGCAACATAGTCTTTGGCAATTGTAGAGGTTTGGCCCCTAAGTTAAGTTCCTTGATGATCATGGTGTAGGATACAGAGGATTACTTCCCCATACATAACTTTGTTATTGATTTACATTAGCTCTTTCTCGGTCTATTTGTATAGGGGGATGTTATTTTTGTGGGTGTTAGAATTCAGTTCTAAAACTTATCATTGCTCATCAGATTAGATGTTTAATCTTTAGTTTTATCACCTGACTTCGATGATTTGTTTGAGCTTTGATGGGATTCAAGGTACGAAGACATACACCATTGACTTGATATATGTGGATAAGCAAATTCGATGCTATACAGATTCGATATGAGTATTGATTCTATTTTTTAGTGAACTACAGAAACTCAGCCCAGCCTTAAACCAAAACCAAAATTCACTTTTTATAAGTAATTGATTCAACTTCCAATTAATTAATTTCTTTTTTTAATATCTCTAGGTTGCATAAAAAATGCCCCGTATAAGAATTTAGAGGGGTTTGTGTTTGGGAAATACAGGGGATCCGCAAAATTGGCAGTGTGGAACTTATTTAAATAAATTTCATTCTTAAGAGTGAAAGGTTCCAATATAATATGATGGTTTCCACTCCCTCCAATTTAGCAAGAAATAGGCTCGACTCAATAAGTTAATAAGATATGAGTGGGGTGTCAGTGTATGCAGTGTTTGTATACCAGTTAGGTAATGGTTTGGCTAATATAGGTCCAGAAGCTATGCAGGTCTGATGGGGTCATGGCCCATGATTGTTTGGTGAGAACATGACATTCTGGGTTTTAAATTCGTTATGTAACTTATACCCCCTTTTCTTCTTCTCTCAGAATATTGAACAAAAGCAACTAGCAGGGCTTGTGTGCCTGATGGATTCGTATAATTCCCTTTCAATTCAGCATTTTGTTTTGTCTATGGTATTAAATCTGTATGGTAGAGCTTTGTGATTAAATTAGTATCCTCTATGTACACCAATTGATATGTGCCCCGTACTATGTTTTGGCCTAACCTTTGTTTGTTAAGTGTATGCAAGTAAGTCACATTTTCCACTTCGCTTACGCATTTGCGTATTTCTTACAACTTCATTGTACATTTTACTCTTTTTTGGGGGGGAAGGGTGGGTCTGAGAGCCTCCAATTTAATCGTCTTGAATTGCTTTTCATATCTAATCAATTGAAGTCTTCTGTTTATAATTATTATGGTGTTTTTTACACTAGGAAGGGGGCTAAAAGGGGTAGATGGTAGTAATAGACTTCAAATGGAGATGATTAAGTGGCATTGGATCCTCCCCATTGATTCAAGCACAAAATTACAGTTCACAACGGTAAGATCTTGCTTTTCCTGTATAGTTAAATTCAATAAATTAGGGAAGTCGTGCACTCTTTTCCTTAATTTTTTTCTTCTATGATTTGATAAGCTCTTGGTTTGATGAATGTTTAAGAGCACAATTTAGGAAGCTTAAATTTGGGATGAAGTGTATAGGTGATCATCTAACTAATATGTTGTAAGAAGGGAGTAAGCAAACTAAATCAATCCCCCTGGGTGATGTCCCTTGGGATGATACTAATTTGGGCGAAGCAAATTGTTGCTGTTTGTCTTTAGAATTATCAGTGTGTTTTTTTCTTGGGTTTCTTTTCTTTCCTCATTGATGTCTCAATTGTGCTTTCCTCTTTCTTAATGCAATTTGCAGTTGTCAAGACATTTTGTTCTTTAATACTCTCAATTAATGCAGGAAATCCTACTGCTCCTTTCCTTCTCTTATTGTTAGCTCTATTAGAAGCATGTGCCTGGAAAACATATCGTAAGAAAACCCTCTTATTTCTTAGTTACTATAATGGGTTTTACAATTGTGTTCCTCTGACTTTTAGCAGAGTTTGCTTTTTGTTTGACCTTACTTCCATATTTTCCACACTAGTCTGGGCCGGTGCAAAAGCACGGAATATGTGTAAATGGACAATTGGTAGATATGTTATCAAAAAAATACACGGATAGTTAGTATATAAATAATTAATACTATAATTCAGTAAAGAGAAGGGAAAAAGCCAACAAAAAAATTAAATATACAGCAACTTCGTGCATACACAATATGATAAACAATTTGAAACTATAGCATTGTGAAATAAGTCTATATAAGCATGATTGACATATTAGGTACTGAACACGGTACAAAGTATGCTAAATTGGATGATGATAAGTTAAGTAATGATGCCAGTGATGAATAATCCACCTCCTTCTCTTGAACCTGAACCAAAAATCAAGATTTAGTGATAATTTAATTAATAATGATAGAAGGAAATTTTATATATACACATTTTGTACCTGGTGTACCTAACATTAGTACATCGTATGTAATAGACCTCCTCCTCCCAATTGACTAGCACAATGAGAGCGACAGGAGCTTCTACTTCATGCTGGTGTGGAGGGCCTAGAATGAAAACCGAAGGTTTTCCGATGTAATCCTCTATAATCGCATAGAGCGATAGATGACCATATGGCTGTGGATAATAGCAACACATATTAGGCAACGGTGGAACAATCAATAACTTGGGTGAACATGATAATCAGTGACAATAAGAATACCTGCGCTGCATACATATCCAGTTCTGTAGCAATCGTATGTAAAAGAATTCGAGCATCCTCATACAGAACAGTGAACTCTTTAAAACCTGTAATATCTTGTAACACAACTCTGAAGATGAACCTGTATTTTTGAATTAGAAAGGGATGGTTACATTGATGAAAACATAAATTTAGAAAAGCATAACAAACTATGAAATAATAGGGAATCATAGAAGCAAACCTGTTCTGAGTCAAACTTGGCGATCGGCATGTGCAGTACGGTACATTAAGCACGAATACATAAGTGTGGACACTTTTGTTGTAATTAATACAAGCGTCGTACAGCAGCAGGTGGATTTCAGCAATATATGCAAAAATTCGGAAATATCTAACCTGGATATAATCATATATGCAACAAATGATGTGATATTGAATGAATGCATGTAAGCATAAGGAACAGTTGGGGGAAAAAGTTTAGCTTACATTTGGCGCAGTAGCATATTCATATAGTCTAATCCGTTTAGTAGCAAACAATTTCTCTAGATGACACATGCGTAATGTTCTCATACGCATGAAATCAAAATACTTCATCACACCCGAAGTGCCAGAGAACCTATATACATGAAAACTAACACTTATGAGGCCAAGCGTATGTAAGATGTATAGAATTAGAAAGCCTAAAAATGTGACGTGTTATGTGTACCATCCTTCAAAGTCTTCTGTTGCTTCAATATCTGGGTTGATCAGCAATCTACTAACGGGCAAAGTAGAAACTGATATTCCTATAGTTATATTGCATGAGAGAAAATGTATTACTGAAATATACAATCACAGTAATGGAAATTATACAGTTTTATGAATGAGATCTCCATCAAGTGGACGAAAAAATACCTTCATAATTTCTAATGTGCACTCTGGAAGCAAGAAGTATATTTTCAGCAGTCAAATGTTGCTGAATATAGGTGCCTTCAACTTCAGCAAAATCTCCCCATAAAGTCAGTCTCAATAGGTGCATCCTGCACAGATGTATCATCTGTACGCATCTTTATACAATTGAAATGTAACAATAAAACATTACAAATGTTAACTAATCACAATCCATACTGCATGTCACAAAGTAATAATTCCCATCGTGCAGTGCCTCCATCTTTGGTCCTTTCGAACGGTAATATAGCTACTACCATCCCTATGATGTCTACAGAACAACAGGGAATGAGAACATTGTAAAGAATACATAAGAAATGTATGATAAATTTAGATATCAAACTTCACTAAGTGAACAATACGTACCAACGATATTATCAGGTGTTCGAAGACGTCGAGGGATATCAGTGAATGACAAGAAAGGAGGCCGGTGCTGGTAGGGAATATGCTGACACTCTTTAATGACGCCAAGAAGTGTTGTCCTCGGCGTGAAAACCAATTTGTAAAGGTTGGTCATCATATTCCGTTCGCCATCTGTAGCAGCGTCAATTGAGAATCCGGATATGTGGTAAACCTTGCCAGTATTGAGTATGGACCTCCATCGAGTAATATTAGTATCGCCTTCTATGATGCCGAATATCTCATCACACTATAAAATATTGAAATGCATTCGTAAGCATCATACATGTATACGATGAGGACTTTATTGAAAACACTAATCCAATACCTGGTAGTCCATAAATATAATTTTCCATACTGCCCGTCGGCCATATATTCGAATGGACATTGCTCGCATGAGCCGAATTATCAATGTTACAGATCTATTGCAAGGGTTGATGGCGCACATAGGCATAAATGTAGGTGCTGAAGATGCCATGTCTGTAATGTTAAAGAAATTAAAGCATATAGTATGGTGTGATAATAAAGCAATGACCACAAAGTATTTGCGAATGTAAATATATTACTGTAAATTACACAATTGTTGTATGAATGAAAATAGGTGAACTAAGCACACAAAATGTAATAGGTGAAGTGAATAAACCGTATGCTAAAATAATCTACAAATGGTTCAATACATCCTTGTACACAACATTTTTTATAACATCTACTGGAACTCCTCTCTTATTACGAATCAGTACTTTTAAGCCAGAAGGGGATGAAACACGTGATAGTGTAACATAAAGTTGACCGTGGTTGAACACGGGTCTTGGAAGGTATACACCAACTTTATTCAAAGTTTGCCCCTGACTTTTGTTGATTGTCATTGCAAATGCCAATTTTAGAGGGAACTGTCGTCTTCTGAGCTGTAGATCTGGAAGATTGGATGGTGTTAAATCAATTCTGGGTATTAGGACAGTATCTCAACTTTTGAGCCAGATATTACTTTGGCCTCAATCACTCTATCACCCATCTTACTGACAATCAAGTGAGCCCCATTACACAACCCAATTGATTGGTTCAAATTTCGTAATAGTATAACCGGAGCACCGACTTTAAGATCCAAACAATGATTTGGCAATCCAGAAATCTTTAAGAAATGCAATAATTTAGGGGGTTCCATGTCATTGAAATGACCACAATCGTTAGCATTTGAAAGACTATCACAACTCAAATAACTCTTCACATCTCCATGAAGCATGGACAACATGATTGTATTTCTTTCATCGACGTCATCATTTGTTGGTGCAAGAATCCCTCTTTCTCGAAGATATGACTAAGCTTCATAATTAGTAGCAAAATTAGGGTAAATTGATGTGATCAAATTATGCACACCATTGTCATCATTCTGTATGAGGAATTCTTCCGGTATCCTAATCCGGTTAGGCTCTCCATCATCCGAAATAGCAATTCCTTGCACTTCACCATCTCCAACTTGTAACATCCATCTAGGAAAGTCCTTTATGATGTGCATGGCCATGTTGGGTTCATCTATTTGTTGCAGCATCATGTTTATACGCAAGTGCAAAATACTGCATTCATTCCAGAATATTACACGATGTATCGTCGCTGCAACGATAAATTCACGACTCCTGTGTGCAATCATAGGAAGTATCTGTCTGAAGTCTCCCCTAAGAAGGACCAATTTTCCACCAAAAGCATTCTGATTATCACATACGTCCCTGAGGTGACGATCAACGGCTTCAAATGCTAAAGGATTCATCATTGATGCTTTATCCCATACAATCAATGTTGTTTCACGGATAAGATCTGCACATTCAGACCTCTTATCAAAGTAATAAACTGACGTTTCATCAGACTGTAAGGGTATTTTAAATGCTGAATGTGCTGTTTTCCCTCCGGGTAACAATAAAGAGGACAATATGTTTGTCTGAATGGAACTTGGAGATTATAGTATTCCATAGATATGTCTTTCCCATGCCTCCACTACCATATATGAAAAACAACCCCCCTTCACCTCTATTATAAGTATCGAATACTGATATGTATGCATGATACTAGTTTGAGTTCAACCCTCTTATAAAACTTTCAAATCTTGATGTTTCTAATTCTGTATCATAATCCAGTTCATCAATAATAAGTCGATTTGTTGCACGAACTGCCGCTTCGATAGAAGGGAGTGGCATTAGACAGAAGTTTCGCAGCGATCGTCCATTCCTACTCAAGATACATTCTATCTCAAGAAGGCCAAGATTCCGGAGCTCAGTAGATAGTAAATCCATATTCGGCATTCTTGTTTGTCGTTGTACGGTATGTAGCAGGTCATCTGTTAGGTGCACCTAATGTGTGTCCCACAACTGCACTGGATCAGCAATTTTAGAGAACATCAATATGGAACAAAACATATTTTGCAATTGCACACTTGAAGCCCAGGTTAATGCTTCAAATAATGCAATATGCCATTCACCATCATCATCAAGCAAACCTAGTGCCATGCACGCTGACTTAAAGGTTGGGTGTAGGACACCATGTATGGTGCGAATATCCTCATAAGAAGTTGCTCCACAAATCTTTATAAGAAGCATTCTTAAGTAATATCGTTCACCATAGTTTGGATGTGCAAATGGAAGTCGACCAATTGAAGAACCTTTTTGACGGACCATCCAGCTTCTAGAAGAATGATTCCATACCCATTGCATGCAGAAGTTCAGATATGTGGTCTGTCGAGCTTGTGGATACTTCATATTTGCTTCAAACCACATTGTTAACATTGTTCGCTATGCATCTGGTTCGTTTGCAATATCAAAGAGATCCTGTCTGTCGCTGAACACAACTAATTGTTCTCCAGGCAAATGGTATTGAAGTTTTTGGACAGAAGGATATTGATGTTGCAAACTGAACTCAAAAATCCGCCAGCATGACTGTACTGCAGATACGTAGCGATAATCCAAATACTTTCGAATTTCATCCCCTTCTATATGTGGCCGAGGGTGCTCACTATCACAATGTGTTGTATTGCCTTCAATAACAATAGTAGCACGATCATGTCCCTTATGTACATACTTATATAAGTATTTGATCACGCTACAGACAGCAATGCGCTCGATGTTTATGTAAGTGTCATATTTTACACATAGATCTCTATTGTATAGGACCACCCACTGGTTCTCAATCTCTCGTCCATTCACAACCACTTGTTAGGGTGTGCGCTGCCTGCAGTATTGAGCGAAGCCATGCTCATCAAATGTTATTTGGGTACAAAACCTTTTTGGATAACATTTTGAACATTTTTCATCAATCAAACATGATACACATGGGCTATGTATCATGAATCGTGTGACAGTATCATATGCTAGAGGATCCATAACTTGATTAGGAATTTCGGCACTAATTAACCTATCAACATCTTTTGGGTATGTGGGCTTATCTTCCGATGCCACTGTTAAGAGAATATGAGCATGGGGAAAGCCACGCTTCTGACATTCAACGACATATATGTCTGTGAAAGATAAAGAGGAGTTATTAGTACATTAAATGTTTTTATGAGGTAAAAAATTGTGTTTTACAATGTAAGCAACTCACCAACAATGACTGTCCCAAAGATCTTTTTCGTCTTAAAATCATCGAGTAGTTGTCGTAACTTAATTCTAAATACTTGAGTTATTAGATCTGGTCTGTCCCCTGATCGTTGACCAGGTAATAGCTCATTAGTGATTTCAGGTCAACTTAGATTACATGTGAATGTCACGAAGAAATCAGGAGGCCCCAGAGCATGACAAATTACAAGTGCATTCTGATAATGCTACATCATATAACGTGGCCCTCCAGTGAAAGAAGATGGTAGAATATATCTCCGCCCTATTGATTCTGTATTGACGTCACCTGCGTTAAGTGCACCTTGAATGCCACTGTACAACTCTGTTCATAGGCGACCTTGATGGTTTTCGAACCATGTAAGCCTATATTGCTCAATGGTAGCCCATACATCTACATAGAATTACTGGCCCAGATGACAGCTCTGTTTAATAACCATGGATTCATCTTCGATCTTGGATGTGAAATGCATAAAATTCCCTCATTGATACTATTGACCTTAATGTACTGGAGTTAGTCACTCTTGGGATGTTTGCACTTCATCCATCAGTGCCGTACGAAAACAACAGATGATAGTGTAAAGGCATGTACGATGGATGATGCTCATCTATCCCCTGTAAGGTTTCATCCCTTGTTTGAAGAATGACATCTCGTGGTCCAAAGTGCTCAGTTCCATCGCCAACTATTAATCCTGCGACCTCTTTTGCGGTGGGCTAATATATTGTCGGCCCTCTCTGGCCTAGATGATGCGAATTTGCAAAT
>JAKOGI010001104.1:262500-311311 GCA_029747015.1 Carnegiea gigantea
TTGAATTATTTAAGCTCTAAGCAGTTCAAAATTAGTGTCTTTATGTTATGGTCACACCTAAAGAAATCGTTTGACTAATACTTTATTCTGATTTGTTGGGGAAACTGGATGCAGACCTGGTACTATTGATATATCTTGGCTTTTGGGTCCATGCAGGTTGACTTAGATTGACCTGATACTATTGATACTGCTGTGTATATTTCTTATCTCTTGTTTGCTGTGAATATACAGTTATTACAGCTATGTTGTCCTTGATAAGAAGGGATGTGCTGGTTAAAGATGAAATGATTTTCGCGGCCAACTTGTTGGGAGACACTTAAAATTTGCGTTGCATGTCATCTTTAATGTTCTGATGTTGAACATGCTTAAATTGGATTTTGTGATTGATTGCCTTGGCTTAAATTCATTAGTCCAACCTAAGAGAACATACCTAAGCAGGAAGAAAAAGAAGATATGGGTGTATGTGGCCTAGTTTGTTTAATTAAGATGCATATAGTTGAAAAAATAGATGCAATGAGGATGGAGCCGAGAGGGTTCTGGGGATGGTCATCACTTTTTGCTATGCTTTTCACTCTTTCCCTTTTAATTGGATGTGACCTGTTCTATGTTCTGATTGATTTTTAAATTGGGTAATCTGATGTGGGTTTTTTCTGGGTTATTTATTTTAATCATGGTTGTGTCGAAAAGATTGAATTATTTAAGCTCTAAGCAGTTCAAAATTAGTGTCTTTATGTTATGGTCGCACCTAAAGAAACTATTTGACTAATACTTTATTCTGATTTGTTGGGGAAACTAGATGCAGACCAGATACTATTGATATATCTCGGCTTATGGGTCCGTGTAGGTTGACTTAGATTGACCTGATACTATTGATACTGCTGTGTATATTTCTTGTTTCTTGTGTGCTGTGAATATACAGTTATTATAGCTATGTTGTCCTTGATAAGTAGGGATGTGCTGGTTAAAGATGAAATGATTTTCGTGGCTAACTTGTTGGGAAACACTTAAAATTTGCATTGCATGTCATCTTTAATGTTCTTATGTTGAACATGCTTAAATTGGATTCTATGATTGATTGCCTTGGCTTAAATTCATTAGTCCAACCTCAGAGGACATACCAAAGCAGGAAGAAAAAGAACATATGGGTGTATGTGGCCTAGTTAGTTTAATTGAGATGCATATAGTTGAAAAAATAGATGCAATGAGGATGGAGCCGAGAGGGTTCTGAGGATGGTCATCACTTATTATTATGCTTTTCACTCTTTCCCTTTTAATTGGATGTGACCTGTTCTATCTTCTTATTAATGTTTAAATCGGGTAATCTGATATGGATTTTTTCTGGGTTATTTATTTTAATCATGGTTGTGTCAAAAAGATTGAATTATTTAAGCTCTAAGCAGTTCAAAATTAGTGTCTTTATGTTATGGTCGCACCTAAAGAACTACTGTTTTTGCCTTCTATTTTGGACTTCTCTTTGTGGAATGATTGCTTTTCCTTCCTGATGCACTAAAATTTGCTTTGGAAGCACCAGCCTATTTGTTTTATACTCTTTTTGGTCTAGTTTATTATGCATTTTGTCATCCGTTTGTTTTGATTCAGTTTAGTTTGCTTATGGGTTGGTTCTGTCAGAGTAAGTGCATGTATTTGCTGAGACAGCATTTGAGCATGGAAGTTTGTTGTTTGTTCCATGTTGCTTTGGGGATGAAAATAATAATATTGAATTCGATTTTGCTGGGTGCCCAAATGATGTAGTTCTCTAAGTTATACTCCACCCTTGTGCTACCATCGAGAAAGTTCAACATCACTGCCATCTAGATAGGCCAGATCCTATTCTATTGCTGCCCCCACGCTACCAATGCTCTACTTAGGTGGAGGCGCATGGTGGTGGAGGCGCTGTCTATTGAGGAGTGTTGGCTTTTTCAGAGGGGGCAGATAGGGGTTTTGGAAATGCGATGAAGGAAGAAGGAGGTCACACAACCCCTTCGTTGGCGGTGCATGTTCTAAATGTGCCACCCCTCCTAACAGATCTGATGGGTTCGTGGTGGTTTATAGATTTTCCTAAATGTTAGATTGTATTTCACGTTTTTATATCTCTTTATCCGCTCCAGGGTTGCTATTATGCACTTCTATTTAATTTGAAGATTTTTAGGCTTCAAATTATGTTGTTCATATACAGTGTGAAAGTTTGTTCTGTGCTTATGAGAAATATGGTTCATGTTAATCCACCAAATAGATAACTACTGTGTTGATATAACCGTAGGCTTCATTGTTATGGTTATTTAGTGGAACGAACACTCTAGTTGTAGTTGGTCAATTTAGAATACTTTTGAATTTGCAGACATATCTTCATATTTTATGTTGGAAATCGGCCAAAGAGATAACTAATGTCTTGAAGTAGGGCAACGTGTATATACAGTAATCTTGTATGGTAGAAATTTTTAGAGATGTTTGAACATCAGTCTTGATTGTGAATGGCATCATCTGTTTTAAATAGAAAGTTGTAGACATATATGGTTCCTGAGGAGGAGAGGGTATTACGTACCTACAATATCCACAACCATTTGTAGCCTCTCTTCACTATTATATCAGCACAAATGCGTCTGGTCTCAGTCTGCAGTATCATTGAAGCGTTTCAAAGTAAACATGTAGTCATTAATATTGAGTTTGATTTGTGAGGGGATGGAACGACCATACCTGGAGTGTAATGGGCTGACTATATGTCCTGATTGTGGTGTATGTTGTTGTTCTTCTGCTCTGAATCTATGTTATTAATTTATGGTCACATATATGAATTTCTGCACAGGTCCATTGTGTTAACAATGATTAACATGAGATGTGTACGTAGAAAGATATTACTTGGTGATTTCTCAATTACATCAACAGCAGCAAAATAGCATGTAGGAAGGTTTTGGAGATTAAGTTGTGTAGGTCAGTAGTGGAGTACTGGAGTTGGCATGAGTGTAGAGTTTCTGTTGGTTTTTTTGTTTTTCCCCACAATCTCTGGTGTTGGAACGTGGGTGGTTAGCTTCTTCGACGGCTGTGCAATTTTTTTTTTTAATGTTGCAGTTTGATTGCCAGTTGGTTGCTGGAAATTGGGGGTTTTTTTTTTTGTTTTTTTGCGGCAGTTTCATTTGTAGTCAGTTGTAGCATGTTGTGGGGGGTTACTTGAAATTTAATTCGTGTGGTAAATATTGCATTAGGCGGTATTGCATGAAAAGGTTGGAAATCATAAATCCTCAATTCTCATCGTTTTACCCATTTTCTTATTTGTAAGATAAAGATTTTAGGTGGTTATATTGCTTTATTGTAGGGATTTCTACATTTTTGCTCCTATCTTGGGCCTCTTTGTAAGGATGCTTTTCATAAGCAATTTATTTATTATGCTAATATGCATACAAAGCTTTTAATGATTGCCTTTATGAAATTTTTTCCCAAGCTGTCCAATAAAGAAGAAGCCATGTTGCATGGATAGGAGAAAAATAGAACCAGAGGATTTGTGCAAATTGACCGCTAATTTTATTTACCATCAACAAATGTGGCTTACAAGAGTTGCACATAGATTAGTGAATCAAGGGAATAAGGATAAGCTAAAGTATTTTGGTCAAGTATAAGGTTAATTGGTTAACCTTAAAAGGGGGGGAAAAAAGGGGCTGGAGGGATTCAATTAGTGCCTCATTTTATTTGTTGAAACACAGTTTCATTCTCTAGGCCTAAATTTTGTTTGAATTTTGCTCCGTTACTACTTCCAATCACCATTGCCACCTTATGATTGAAGAATTTTTATGGTATCTTTGAATTTATCATTGAATATTCAAGTTCTAAATTTTGATGTTCTAAATTTTGTAAAAATTTGATAATAATATTCTCAGGTTATCCTAGATAGTTATGTACAGATGTCTAGGTTAACATGTATGAATTTGTATATGTCACAAGCTACATTAACCAGTACTCCAAGTACAAGCCCTAGACAGTAAACCTAACCTTAGACCCTTGAATCCTAGGGTTTATATCCTAAACCCTAAATTCTAAATGCTAAATCTTAGGCTATTAAACCCTAAACCAGCAATATTCGAACATTTTGACCATATATTATTATTCACATTCCTATTCGTATATATAAGTGCACAATTTCCTTTATCATATTATTTTATTTAAGTTTTTAAAAAGATATTTAGGAGTCGCTCACTATTATAATTCAAATGAAAATTTTATTATATATAAAAATTTATTATTTATATAAAATCAAGTTAACTAAGTGAGAATGTAATTTTGATATATATGTTAATTAATAGAGATGGACATATGTCTCCAAATTCTTGATTAACTAATTTGATTTTATACTAATTACAAGATTTTAGTTTGAAACAGAGCAATGAATGGCTCTTAATATTATTATTGTAAAAGAATTTTCAGTTTAATAATTTTGCAATAGGACGGATTTATAAATGGAGTACAATACATTGTGCAATTATAAATCAAATAAAGTATGGGAATTATTTTTAAAAAGATATTTAGGAGTTGCTCACTATTATAATTCAAATGAGGCCTTCCAGTATCTTGTCCAACAAGCCTGAAATTTTTGAGTCTATGGTACATACCCATGTACCATGTTAATATACACACTTATACAAAGAGGCCTTCCACTATCTTGTCCAACAAACCTGAAATTTTTGAGACCAACAAACCTAATTCGAATTTAATCAGGTTGAAGGTTGACTTAGTTGGGCTCAACCAACCTAATTCCACTACCCTTACCCATACTATAATTAGACCTTCTCTTTTTGAATTTGGGCGGCCCACCATGCAAACGTTCACCATGATTTAGCAATACAAAGCATCAGATACATGATTCATCCTCAAATAAGCAATTATAGTTGAGGCAGAAAACTCTCTTTGAAATTAGCAAGAATACATAAATCAATGGATTTTGAGGAACAAATTATAGCTGAGGTAGAAAATTTGCTTATTAAAGAGTTACATCTGTTAGAAGTTTATGTTAGAGGTTTGTTTAATAAAATTCCTCAAACAAACAATTATATATCAATCTTTAATGCAAAGTATGTCTACCTAGTGCAACTTTGAAAGTCAACATTCTTCGCACATAAGGTGTTCGACAAAATTCTCTAAAAGTATGATTGTAATAGCAAAAATCATTGCACATAAGCTGACAAAAGGGTATAGTGATTTAGTCAAAAGGTTCACTACAGTGTACCAAGGTTTCACTGCAGTGTACAAAGGTTTCATTGCATTTTTAGAAAGATACACCAAAAAATAAGAACGGTTAACAGTCTCAAATTCTATTATTTATAAAATAACTATAAGTAAATGAACATAATAATTACTGAGGTATCACCGTACTCAAATTCTCAAAATTTAAGTAAAGAAATAATGAAAAAGTTTCATTTTCACTTCATAATTAAAGAAGTAACTTATGTTGTTTTTGAAGGCAACAAATGGTTTACGGCCTCCGGAGAATCCCAACATGTCCAACACTAATGTTGGAGCTACAACTATTGAGGCAATAGACTACAAGATCACTTTATATTTTAACAAATATAGTTAGAAAAAATTTATAATTCAAGGACAAAATATTTGTTGATGCAGGTGGCATGTACCACGGCGTCTGTCGGAGATGGTACACTTGGAAATATTTGGTGACACTATGAATGTCAAAATTGATAGCATGAGGACACCATCATTTCTTTTTACACAATTTAATATTTTGTGGATATTAGAACTGATTCAATTTGTCGATGTTAGAGCTGCTTTGGTGGTTGTAGATGTGCAAGCTACTATTGATTCCTATTCAGTGATATGGTATTGTTTGTAACTGTACATCTTAATTTTGATCGAATGAATCTTTTATGCAATGCAGTAAATCTTTTCCCAACTGCAGGGAATATTTCCTCAATTGTAGTGAACCTTTTGTGCCAAGAAGCAAAATTGAGATGTTTTATGCAATTCGGTGAATCTTTTTCAAACTATAGGAAACATTTCCCTAATTGCAGTGAACCTTTTGGGTCAATAAGCAAATTTAAGTCTTTTTTTAAGACAGATTGGCTGTTAATCTCATCTCTTTTGAGGCTTTGTCTAAGAATGTTGTGATTGCGATACTAGGGAAAGCTCTGAGGATTGCTGGAAGATAGGGGATTGTAGAGCTATAAGGAGTTCTCCAAGGAGGACCCTAAGGATTTCAAGCCCCAAGCCATATTTCTTTTTGTTCGACACATTGATGATCTATGTAACTAGACATATGCACCTTTACTACATGTAATTATACTCTCAATCCATCTGGACGCGGGCCTTGGTCAGTAGACCAGATGGACGGGCTTCTTCAACAAGGGTGCCTGTTGAGAGCAAAAAGCTTGTCAAAACTTTTGATGATATAATTCACTTAATTATAACAAGAGAAAAAAAAGTGAACTGACATTGAACTTCTTAAACCCGGTATTCCATTTCTCAACATCTCCCATGTACATCTCCAAGTGTCGCATTGCATACACCCCTAAGTCGGGATAAGCTTTTCTTGAAACTTCCATCCAAGGTAGTTTCAGTTGCTCCAATTGTAAACTCTCCATAGAAATAGCTTTACCCCTGGCTGAGTTGGGGATTTTATTAAGAAAATACTTTGAGAAGCACCAAACCTAGGAAAAAAAAGTAGTATACATTTATAATAGGTAACTTCAAATATTAGAGGATTAGAATATCAAAAGGATGAAAAGGTAATATAGAAAATTACCAGGAGGCTAACATAAACAAGAATAGCATCATTGTCCGCATTGTTATGACTAATAGAATAGATAATCTCCACCTTCTTTGCCAAGAAATTGAAGCACACAACAAAGTTACAAAGTAATATCCATTCTGAAATACTAGAAAGAATATCTACATATCAACACAGCTATATAAGCATATGTACACCATTCAACTATAAAAGCATATATAAGCCACATTGCGATTGTGGTACAACAATGGCAATGGTGAAATATGGACAACACCAGCATTTACTCCACAGTTTTACATCTTAATTTTGATCCAATGAATTTTTTATGTAATGCAGTGAATCTTTTCCCAACTGCAGGGAACCTTTCTCCAATTGCAGTGAATCTTTTGTGCCAACAAGCAAAATTAACTCGCTTTTAATTGCTATAGGTCTGAGGCTGTGCACTGTACGCGAGCATATGTGCCTAATAAGGTACATACGTTTGTAAGGTAATATTTTCCTAATGCCGCGTCTCTCTTTCTCTCTCACGTGCGCACACACACGCACACGCACAAACTCATTAACATGATCCCTCAAAGTAATCGCTAATCTTTCTCTTCAAATCATCCTATCCATGTCTCTGCAATTACCCATCTTCTTTATACCTCCTCTCCAAGTATCCGACCCCCCGCTTTCCGAAATTAATGCATATCTTCGATGGAATGACGAAAATGAAGGAAATTGTTGGGGCTTATTTTGGGCATGACATCAACAATGCCATCGTCACTGTCCCAATGTCTTCCGCAATTCTCAGTGATGAATAGTTAGAGACGTCGGCGCCATTGCTGGGTTGAATGTTCTGAGCGCCAAAAACGATCCCAATGTTGCCATTATTGCTTATCAGATTGAAGAGCAGATATTGAGGACCGGAGACACTAAGAAGATCGAAGAATGTCGAGGATTTCATGGGATTTTTGCTGATTGTTCTTTTCTTTTCTTCGCGATGATCGATCATGTGATTACTAATATGTGAAATTAGCAAAATTGTGGGTGAAATTAAACAAACAGGGCTTTGTACGGTAATAATCTCCACGCTTTGGTACTCTTGATTCACTTTTAATTTGTTGTATTTCTGAATTATCAGGTTTAATTTAATTCTTTGATTTTGGATTTACAAAGAAACAGAGTAAACTAAATAGCAGGGGAAGAACTACATCAATCTATGAGTATAAGGAGGTCTCTCTCTCTCTCTCTCTCTCTCTCTCTCTCTCTCTCTCTCTCTCTCTCTCTCTCTCTCGACGGGGTTGGTGAACCCAATTGGAGAACTTTGAAAAGCTTCATAAAAGTTGTTAATCTCTTTGTTTCTAATGCATCACAGCTACCTCCATAAAAAATGTTAATTTTCACTAATTTGTACTATTTCAAAATGAAGGAGTTGGGTTTGGGAATTCTAGAGTTGCGAGGTTGGCCATAGATAAGAAGACCAAGGAGCTTTTTGTTATTAGATACTTTGAAGTTCAAAAGAGGCACAGAGGTAACAAAGCCAACTCAATTGCTTTATTCATTGTTCGCATGTGTATTCTTGTCTCCTCAATTTGATGTTGTTTGGTGTTATGAAACTTGTGAAAATTTGGTGCTAGACACCTCTATAACTCGTGAGAATTCAATGAGTTCCATTATGTGTTATGGACAGGTTGTCTTGAGACTACATGTGTTCATCTAGGTAGGACACACTATAAGAGTAAGTGTGTACATTAGTACTTGGAAATTATTATGAATAAGATCTTTTATTATAGACTAAATACATCACAAAAGGATTAAAGGTACAATGTTGGCATATGATTTTATAAACAATGAAGATTTGATTATGGAGATGACCTAGGTGGGATCTTGATCTTGATTAGCTATTGGCAGATAACATTGATCTCTATTGAAGCATTAGGATGCTTCCAAGTTGGAGTCTAGTGATGAATGTAATGTCATTACCTTTGTTTTAATCATTTTTTGTTATGGTTTTTCACAGTCTGATTATTTCCCTCCTTATACTATCTTATATTCTCCTCCCTTGTTTCTTGCTTCAATACATTAATTCTAACCCATTGGCATCCCTAATAATTTACAACATATTCTATGGCAACTGCAAAGATTTGGCCCCTAAGTCAGTTCCTTCAAGATCATGGTGTAGGATACAGAGGATTACTTCCCCATACATAATTTTGTTATTGATTTACATTAGCTCTTTCTCTGTCTATTTGTATAGGGGGATGTTATTTTTATGGGTGTTAGAATTCATTTCTAAAACTTATCATTGCTCATCAGATTAGATGTTTAATCTTTAGTTTTGTCACCTAACTTCAATGATTTGTTTGAGCTTTGATGGGATTCAAGGCACGAAGATATACACTATTGACTTGATATATGTGGATAAGTGGATTCGATGCTATACAGATCTGATATGAGTATTGATTCTATTTTTTAGTGAACTATAGAACTCAGCCCAGCCTCAAACCAAAACCAAAATTCACTTTTTGTAAGTGATTGATTCAACTTCCAATTAATTAATTTCTTCTTTTAATATCGCTAAGTTGCATAAAAAAGGCCCCATATAAGAATTTAGAGGGGCTAGTGATCAGGAAATACAGGGGGTCTGCAAAATTGCCAGTGTGGAACTGATTTAAATAAATTTCATTCTTAGGAGTGAAAGGTTCCAATATAATCTGATGGTTTCCACTCTCTCCAATTTAGCAATAAATAGGCTCGACTCAACAAGTTAATAAGATATGAGTGGGCTGTCAGTGTATGCAGTGTTTGTATACCAGTTAGGTAATGGTCTAGCTAATATAGGTCCAGGAGCTATGCAGGTCTGATGGGGTTGTGGCCCATGATTTTTTGGTGAGAATGTGAGATTCCAAGTTTTAAATTCGTTATGTAACTTATATCTCCTTTTCTTCTTCTCTCAGAATATTGAACAAAAGCAACTAGCAAGGCTTCTGTGCCTGATGGATTCATGTAACTCTCTTTCAATTCAGCATTTTGTTTTGTCTACGGTATTAAATCTATATGGTAGAGCTTTTTGATTAAATTAGTATCCTCTATGTATACCAATTGATTTGTGCCCCGTACTATGTTTTGGCCTAAACTTTGTTACTTGAGTGCATGCAAGTAAGTTAGATTTTCCACTTCGCTTACACATTTGTGTATTTCTCACAACTTCATTGTACATTTTACTCTTTTTTTGGGGGGGGGAAGGGTAGGTCTGAGAGCCTCCAATTTAATCATCTTGACTTGCTTTTCATATCCAATCAATTAGAGTCTTCTATTTATAATTATTATGGTGTTTTTTACCCTAGGAAGGGGGCTAAAAGGGGTATATGGTAGTAATAGACTTCAAATGGAGATGATTAAGTGGCATTGGATCCTCCCCATTGATTCAAGCATAAAATTACAGTTTATAAAGGTAAGATCTTCCTTTTCCTGCATAGTTAAATTCAATAAATCAGGGCAGTCGTGCACTCTTTTCCTTAATCTGTTTCTTCTATGATTTGATAAGCTCTTGGTTTGATGAATGTTTGAAGGGCACAATTTAGGAAGCTTAAATTTGGGATGAAGTGTATAGGTGATGATCTGACTAATATGTTGTAAGAAGGGAGTAAGCAAACTAAATCAATCCCCCTAATGATGTCCTTTGGGATGATACTAATTTGGGCAAAGCGAATTGTTGTTATTTATCTTTAGAATTATCAGTGTGTTTTTTCTTGGGTTTCTTTTCTTTCCTCATTGATGTCTCAATTGTGCTTTCCTCTTTCTTAATGCAATTTGCAGTTGTCAAGACATTTTTTTCTTTAATGCTCTTAATTAATACAGGAAATCCTACTGCTCCTTTCCTTCTCTAATTGTTAGCTCCATTAGAAGCATGTGCCTTGAAAAGATATCATAAGAAAACCCTCTTATTTCTTAGTTACTATAATGGGTTTTACAATTGTGTTCCTCTGACTTTTAGCAGAGTTTGCTTTTTGTTTGACCTTACTTTCATATTTCCCACATTTTAGGTGGTTACATTGCTTTATTGTAGGGATTTCTACATTTTTGCTCCTATCTTGGGCCTCTTTGTAAGCATGCTTTTCATAAGCAATTTACTTAGTATGCTAATATGCATACAATGCTTTTAATGATTGCCTTCATGAAATTTTTTCCCAAGCTATCCAATAAAGAGGAAGCCATGTTGCATGGACAGGAGAAAAATAGAACCAGAGGAGATGGTGCAATTGACCGCCAATTTTATTTACCATCAACAAATGTGGCTTACAAGAGTTGCACATGGGTTAGTGAATCAAGAGAATAAGGATAAGATAAAGTATTTTGGTTAAGTATAAGGTTAATTGGTTGACCTTAAAAGGGGGGAAGAAGGTGGAGCGATTCAATTAGTGCCTCATTTTATTTGTTGAAACACAGTTTCATTCTCTGGGCCTGAATTTTGTTTGAATTTTGCTCCGTTAGCTACTTCCAATCACCATTGCCACCTTATGATTGAACAATTTTTATGGTGTCTTTGGATTTATCATTGAATATTTCGAATTGTGAATTTATGTACGTCAAATTATATAATGGATTCATGAGGCAAGTTTCAACTTCTTCCTTTATTAACATTTTCCTACTATTTAATGTGACATTTTTATTTGTTGAAATGCAGTTTCAACTTTTTTATTATTTTTCTTTTTCTGCATAGCTACAATGTATAAGAATAAATCAAGGCATTCATTTTGATGTTCTAAATTTTGTAAAAATTTGATAATAATATTCTCAGGTTATCCTAGATAGTTACATACAGATGTCTATGTTAACATGTATGAATTTGTATATGTCATAAGCTACCTTAACGAGTACTCCAAGTACAAGCCCTAGACAGTAAACCTAACCTTAGACCCTTGAATCCTAGAGTTTATATCCTAAACCCTAAATTCCAAATGCTAAATCTTAGGCTATTAAACCCTAAACCAGCAATATCCGAACATTTTGACCATATATTATTATTCACATTACTATTCATATGTGTAAGTGCACAATTTCCATTATCATATTACTTTATCTAAGTTTTTAAAAAGATATTTAGGAGTCGCTCACTATTATAATTCAAATAAAAATTTTATTATTTATATAAAATCAAGTTAACTAGGTGAGAATGCAATTTTGATATATATGTTAATTAATAGAGATGGACATATCTCTCCAAATTCTTGATTAACTAATTTAATTTTATACTAATTAAAAGATTTTAGTTTGAAATAGAGCAATGAATGGCTCCCAATACTATTATTGTAAAAGAATTTTCAGTTTAATAATTTTCCAATATGATGGATTTATAAATGGAGTACAAAACATTGTGCAATTATAAATCAAATAAAGTACAGGAATTATTTTTAAAAAGATATTTAGGAGTCGCTCACTATTATAATTCAAATGAGGCCTTCCACTATCTTGTGCAACAAGCCTAAAATTTTTGAGTCTATAGTACATACCCATGTACCATGCTAATATACACACCTATAGAAAAAGGCATTCCACTATCTTGTCCAACAAACCTGAAATTTTTGAGACCAACAAGCCTAATTCGAATTTGATCAGGCTGAAGCTTGACTTGATTGAGCCCAACAAACCTAATTTCACTACCCTTACCCATGCTGTAATTAGACCTTTTCTTTTTGAATTTGGGCGGCCCACCATACAAACGTTCACCATGATTCAGCAATACAAAGCAGCAGATACATGATTCATCCTCAAACAAACAACAATAGCTAAGGCAGAAAACTATCTTTGAAAATTAGCAAGAATACATAAATCAATGGATTTTGAGGAAAAAATTATAGCTGAGGTAGAAAATTTACTTATTGAAGAGTTACATCTATTAGAAGTTTATGTTGGAGGTATGTTTAATAAAATTTCTCAAACAAACAATTATATATCAATTTTTAATACAAAGTATGTCTACCTAGTGCAACTTTTAAAGTCAACGTTCTCTGCACATAAGGTGTTCGACAAAATTCCCCAAAGGCATGATTGTAATAGCAAAAATTGTTACACATAAGCTGACAAAAAGGGTACAGTGATTCAGTCAAAAGGTTCACCATAGTGTAGAAAGGTTTCACCGCAGTTTGCAAAGGTTTCACTGCATTTTTGGAAAAATACACTAAAAAATAAGAACGGTTAACAGTCTCAAATTCTGTTATTTATAAAATAACTATAAGTAAATGAACATAATAATTACTGAGGTATCACTGTACTCAAATTCTCAAAATTTCATTAAAGAAATAATGGAAAAGTTTCATTTTCACTTGATAATTAAAGAAGTAACTTATGTGGTTTTTGAAGGCAACAGGTGGTCTACGGCCTCCGGAGGATCCCAGCATGTCCAACACTAATGTTAGAGCTACAACTATTAAGGTAATAAACTACAAGATCACTTTGTATTTTAACAAATATAGTTAGAAAAAATTTTATAATTCAAGGACAAAATATTTGTTGATGCAGGTGGCATATACCACGACGTCTGTCAGAGATAGTACACTTGGAAATATTTGGTGATACTATGAATGTCAAAATTGATAGCACAGGGACACCATCATTTCTTTCTACACAATTTAATATTTTGTGGATATTAGAACTGATTGAATTTATCGATGTTAAAGCTGCTTTGGTGGTTGTAGATGTGCAAGCTACTATTGATTCCTATTCAGTGACAGGGTATTATTTGTAACTGCACATCTTAATTTTGATCGAATAAATCTTTTATGCAATGCAGTAAATCTTTGCCCAACTGCATGGAACATTTCCTCAATTACAGTGAACCTTTTGTGCCAAGAAGCAAAATTGAGAAGTTTTATGCAATTCGATGAATCTTTTCCAAACTATAGGGAACCTTGCCCCAATTGCAGTGAACCTTTTGGGTCAGTAAGCAAATTTAAGTCCTTTTTTAAGACAGATTGGCTGTTAATCTCATCTCTTTTGAGACTTTGTCTGAGAATGTTGTGATTGCTATACTAAGAAAAGCGCTGAGGATTGCTGGAAGATAGGGCATTGTAGAGCTATAAGGAGTTCTCTAAGGAGGACCCTAAGGATTTCAAGCCTCAAGCCATATTTCTTTTTGTTCGATACATAGATGATCTATGTAACTAGACATATGGACCTTTACTACATGTAATTATACTCTCAATCCATCTGGACGCAGGCCTTGGTAAGTAGACAAGATGGATGGGCTTCTTCAACAAGGGTGCCTGTTGAGAGCAAAAAACTTATCAAAACTTTTGATGATATAATTCACTTAATTATAATAAGAGAAAAAAAAAGTGAACTGACATTGAACTTCTTAAACCCGATATTCCATTTCTCAACATCTCCCATGTACATCTCCAAGTGTCGCATTGCATACACCCTTAAGTCAGGATAAGCTTTTCTTGAAACTTCCATCCAAGGTAGTTTCAGTTGCTCCAATTGCAAACTCTCCATAGAAATAGCTTTACCCCTGGCTGATTTGGGGATTTTATCAAGAAAATATTTTGAGAAGCACCAAACCTAGGGAAAAAAAGTAGTATACATTTATAATAGGTAACTTCAAATATTAGAGGATTAGAATATCAAAAGGACGAAAAGATAATATAGAAAATTACCAAGAGGCTAACACAAACAACAATAGCACTATTGTCCACATTGTTATGACTAATAGAATGGATAATCTCCACCTTCTTTGCAAGAAATTGAAGCACACAACAAAGTTACAAAGTAATATCCATTCTGAAATACTGGAAAGAATATCTACGTATCAACACAGTTATATAAGTATATGTACACCATTCAGCTATAAAAGCATATGTAAGCCACATTGCAATTGTGGTTCAACAATGGCAACGGTGAAATATGGACAACACCAGTATTTACTCCATAGTTTTACATCTTAATTTTGATCCAGTGAATTTTTTATGTAATGCAGTGAAGCTTTTCCCAACTGCGGAGAATCTTTCTCCAATTACAGTGAATCTTTTGTGCCAACAAGCAAAATTAAGTCGCTTTTAATTGTTATAGGTCTGAGGCTGTGCACTGTACACGAGCATATCTGCCTGATAAGGTACATACGTTTGTAAGGTAATATTTTCCTAATGCCGCATCTCTCTCTCTCTCTCGCTCTCTCTCTCTCGCGCGCACACACAAACACAAGCACAAACTCATTAACTTGATCCCTTAAAGTAACCGCTAATCTTTCTCCTCAAATCACCCTATCCATGTCTCTGCAATTACCCATCTTCTTTGTACCTCCTCTCCAAGTATCCCACCCCCCGCTTTCCTAAATTAATGCATGTCTCCGATGGTATGACGAAAATGAAGGAAATTGTTGGGGCTTATTTTGGGCATGACATCAACAATGCCATCGTCACTGTCCCAATGTCTTCCGCAATTCTCAGTGATGAATAGCTAAAGAAGTTGGTGCCATTATATTGCTGGGTTGACTGTTCTGAGCACCAAAAACGATCCCAATGTTGCCGTTATTGCTTATAGGCTTGAAGAGAAGATGTTGAGGACTGGTGACACTAAGTAAATCGAAGAATGTCGAGGATTTCATGGGATTTTCGCCGATTGTTCTTTTCCTTTCTTCGCAATGATCGATCATGTGATTACTAATATGTGAAATTAGCCAAATTGTGGGTGAAATTATACAAACAGGGCTTTGGGCGGTAATAATCTCCACACTTTGGTACTTTTGATTCACTTTTAATTTGTTGTATCTGAATTATCAGGTTTAATTTAATTCTTTGATTTTGGGTTTACAAAGAAATGGAGTAAACTGAATAGCAGGGGAAGAACTACATCAATCTATGAGTATAAGGAGGTCTCTCTCTCTCTCTCTCTCTCTCTCTCTCTCTCTCTCTCTCTCTCTCTCATGCTCTTTCTCTCTCTCTCCTATGACAGGGCTGGTGAACTCGATTGGAGAACTTTGAAAAGCTTCATAAAAGTTGTTAATCTCTTTGTTTCTAACGCATCATAGCTACCTCCATAAAAAATGTTAATTTTCCCTAATTTGTACTATTTCAAAATGAAGGAGTTGGATTTGGGAATTCTAGAGTTGCGAGATTGGCCACAGATAAGAAGACCAAGGAGCTTTTTGTTGTTAGATACTTTGAAGTTCAAAAGAGGCACAGAGGTAACAAAGCCAACCCAATTGCTTAGTCATTGCTTGCATGTGTATTCTTATCTCTTCAATTTGATGTTGTTTGGTGTTATGAAACTTATGAAAATTTGGTGTTAGACACCTCTACAACTCGTGAGAATTCAATGAGTTCCATTATGTGTCATGGATAGGTTGTCTTGAGACTACATGTGTTCATCTAGGTAGGACACACTATAAGAGTAAGTATGTTCATGAGTACTTGGAAATTATCGTGAATGAGATCTTTCATTATAGACTAAATACATCACAAAAGGATTAAAGGTACAATGATGGCATTTGACTCAATAGACAATGAAGATTTGATTATGGAGATGATCTAGGTGGGATCTTGATCTTGATTAGCTATTGGTGGATAACATTGGATCTCTATTGAAGCATTAGGATGCTTCCAAGTTGGAATCTGGTGATGAATGCAATGTGATTAACTTTTTATAATCATTTTTTGTTATGGTTTTTCACAGTCTGATTATTTCTCTCCTTATACTATCTCATATTCTCCTCCCTTATTTCTTGCTTCAACATATTAATTCTAACCCATTAGCATCCCTAACAACTTACAACATATTCTTTGGCAATTGAAGAGGTTTGGCCCTTAAGTTAGTTCCTTGAAGATCATGGTGTAGGATATAGAGGATTACATCCCCATACATAATTTTGTTGTTGATTTACATTAGCTCTTTCTCAGTCTGTTTGTATAGGGGGATGTTATTTTTGTGGGTGTTAGAATTCAGTTTTAAAACTTATCATTGCTCATCAGATTAGATGTTTAATCTTTAGTTTTGTCACCTAACTTTGATGATTTGTTTGAGCTTTGATGGGATTCAAGGTGCGAAGATATACACTATTGACTTGATATATGTGGATAAGTGGATTCGATGCTATACCGATTCGATATGAGTATTGATTCTATTTTTTAGTGAACTATAGAAACTCAGCCCAGCCCCAAACCAAAACCAAAATTCAATTTTTATAAGTGATTGATTCAACTTCCAATTAATTAATTTCTTTTTTAATATCTCTAAGTTGCATAAAAAAGGCCCCGTATAAGAATTTAGAGGGGTAGTGTTCGGGAAATACAGGGGGTTCGCAAAATTGGCAGTGTCGAACTGATTTAAATAAATTTCATTCTTAAGAGTGAAAGGTTCCATTATAATATGATGGTTTCCACTCCCTCCAATTTAGCAAGAAATAAGCTCGACTCAGCAAGTTAATAAGATATGAGTGGGCTGTCAGTGTATGCAGTGTTCGTATACCAGTTAGGTAATGGTCTGGCTAATATAGGTCCAGGTGCTATACAGATCTGATGGGGTTGATGGTTGTTTGGTGAGAATATGAGATTCTGGGTTTTAAATTCGTTATATAACTTATATCTCCTTTTCTTCTTCTCTCAAAATATTGAACAAAAGCAACTAGCAGGGCTTGTGCGCCGGATGGATTCGTGTTACTCTCTTTCAATTTAGCATTTTGTTTTGTCTATGGTATTAAATCTGTATGGTAGAGCTTTGTGATTAAATTAGTATCCTCTATGTATACCAATTGATATGTGCCTTGTGCTCTATTTTGGCCTAACCTTTGTTACTTGAGTGTATGCAAATAAGTCACGTTTTCCACTTCGCTTACGCATTTGCATATTTCTTACAACTTCATCGTACATTTTACTCTTTTTAGGTGGGGAAGGGTGGGTTTGAGAGCCTCCAATTTAATCATCTTGAATTGCTTTTCGTATCTAATCAATTGGAGTCTTCTGTTTATAATTATTATGGTGGTTTTTACCCTAGGAAGAGGGCTAAAAGGGGTAGATACTAGTAATAGACTTCAAATGGAGATAAATAAGTGGCATTGGATCCTCCACATGGATTCAAGCATAAAATTACAGTTCACAAAGGTAAGATCTTGCTCTTTCTGCATAGTTAAATTCAATAAATCAGGGAAGTTGTGCACTCTTTTCCTTAATTTGTTTCTTCTATGATTTGATAAGCTCTTGGTTTGATGAGTGTTTGAAGAGCACAATTTAGGAAGCTTAAATTTGGGATGCAGTGTATAGGGGATCATCTGACTAATATGTTATAAGACGGGAGTAAGCAAACCAAATCAATCCCCCTGGGTGATGTCCCTTTGGATAATACTAATTTGGGCAAAGCGAATTGTTGTTATTTGTCTTTAGAATTATCAGTGTGTTTTTTTGTTAGGTTTCGTTTCTTTCCTCATTGATGTCTCAATTGTGCTTTCCTCTTTCTTAATGCAATTTGCAGTTGTCATGACATTTTGTTCTTTAATGCTCTCAATTAATGCAGGAAATCCTACTGCTCCTTTCCTTCTCTAGTTGTTAGCTCTATTAGAAGCACGTGCCTTGAAAAACTATCATAAGAAAACCCTCTTATTTCTTAATTACTGTAATGGGTTTTACAATTGTTTTCCTCTGACTTTTAGCAGAGTTTGTTTTTTGTTTGACCTTACTTTCATATTTTCCACATTTTAGGTGGTTACATTGCTTTATTGTAGGGATTTCTACATTTTTGCTCCTTTCTTAGGCCTCTTTGCAAGGACGCTTTTCATAAGCAATTTATTTAGTATGCTAATATGCATATAAAGCTTTTAATGATTGCCTTTGTGAAATTTTTTCCCAAGCTGTCCAATAAAGAGGAAGCCATGTTGCATGGACAGGAGAAAAATAGAACCAGAGGAGATGGTGCAAATTGCCCGCTCATTTTATTTACCATCAACAAATGTGGCTTACAAGAGTTGCACACGGATTAGTGAATCAAGTGAATAAGGATAAGGCAAAGTATTTTGGTCAAGTATAAGGTTAATTGGTTGTCCTTAAAAAGGAGGGGGGGTAAAAGAGGGTGGAGGGATTCAATTGGCACCTCATTTTATTTGTTGAAACACGATTTCATTCTCTGGGCCTGAATTTTGTTTGAATTTTGCTCCATTAGCTACTTCCAATCACCGTTGCCACCTTATGATTGAAGAATTTTTATGGTGTCATTGAATTTATCATTGAAAATTTCGAATTGTGAATTTATGTATGCCAAATTGTATGATGGATTCATGAGGCAAGTTTCAACTTCTTCCTTTATTAACCTTTTCCTACTAATTAATGTGACATTTTTATCAACTTCTATCTGATTGGAGAAATTTGGTTTTGCTTTCTAAATCTAAGAAGGAAACACAAAAAATTTCGATATGGAGAGATTAGCCGAGGAATTGGTATTGATCTAAATGGTAAGATTTTCTTCACAACCATTTCAACTCAATATGCTTTGAACATTTCTTATTGGTTTCATTTTCTCTGAATTTTTGGACTTATTTTTTGAGATTAAGTGAAAAGTTGAAGAGTAGAATGATTAGCGAGCTCAGATTGACAATGATGCGACTCATGTTTTCAAATGATTCTGTAAAATTATAAGCTAGGAAGGTTAGTAATATGGGGTTTGAGCTATTGTTTAATTCATATGTTTCCATATAGAATTAATCTCAATCATTAAACTGAATCGAAAGATTCATTGTGGTGTGTATTACAACAAATGAAACCACAACTAATACAGGAAGGGGAAGGATGAGGAATTGACTGATTTTTTCCTCCCCTTAAATCCACATCATCAATGGCATACAAACATACTTGAAAGTTAATACCATCTTCAAAAATTTAAAACTTCTATTGTCTTTTTATCTAATTAAAAATCTTTACAATGTAGTATAATTTTATCCAAAATGTACCAAATAAATTTGGGAAGTCATCACATGTTGTCATTCTAAAATTGAGGTATTTGAGGGACATTGATGACCAAGGGCAATTTTGTCAGATGGGTAATATTGTCATGAATTTGAAAAAAGGAGCCATGGAAAAATTGCCGCTCCCAAATGGATATGCAGTGACGGTAAACTTTATCATTGCAGTACTTCATGCTTGGTTTTTTTTGTATATATATATATATATATGGATATTATTAAAAAGATTAATTTACAAATGTATGCAGATACAAAATTTTTGTTATACGCCATAGTGGACAATCATCTAAAGAAATCATGGACTTTTGTCGTGGAGCCTCCTTGCTAAAGTTGGACATTGCGTGAGTTGGCCAGAAGGAAGAATTTTATTTCTTGCAACCTCAAAATGATAGTATCTCTCTAGGCAACAAAATATATTTCATTTACAAGTGCATATCAATGTCTTCTAATCGAATTACAATTGTGATTTTCGTTGTTTATACAATCAGAATAAGGATCGTCACCGCATGCGACTAGCTCTATTTCCATGCATTTGCCATAATCCAATCTTATCTTTACTACAGTTTAAACTAGAACATTTGCTTTATACTTTCAAGCATTTTGTATTCTTGGGTTTCTTTTCTTCTTTATGTGTTGAACGTTACTTTCTCGAAATCTTGTACTTTCAACTATATCTTCACAATTACGCCAATTCTTTTTAGTTAGATTCAAATCCGTATATCATCTTTGCTGATCAGCATATTGACGTTGAACTAACAATTTCCAAAGTACCATTTAGGGTATGTTCTTTTCGTTGAGAAATATGAGTCGGTAAATAGATGACGTTGGTTAATATTAGTAGAATTGAGTTGAATTAAGTTGAAGTGAGTATTTTTTTGTTAAAGTGGGTTGAAGTAGGTTGGATTTTTTTTTTTTTATATGATGAGTAGAAGTTGGTTAAAATAATGAGAAGTGGGTTGAACTTGGTTGAAGTAGGTTGAAGTGGATTGAAGTTTGTTGAAGCTGGTTGGAGTGTGTTGAAGTTGGTTGAGGTTTGTAAATTTGGATTTACCAACGAAAAGAATAGGGCCTTAGTTATTCAAAAACTTAATTCCGGAACAATGCGTTAATCTTAACTAGTATATATATAACTTGTCGATAACCCTATGAACAACACTGGCTTCTTCAATGTTCTTCGAACCACAAACCGAACAACGATTCAAAGAAACATTTATGCCCTGTTCTTTTCATAGGTCCTTTTGGATTTACCAACCTCAACCCATTTCAACCTACTTCAACCCACTTCAACCAACTTCAACTCACCTGAAAAAAAAGCGCCAACCTCAACCCACTTCAGCCCACTTCAACCTCCCTCAACCTACTTCAACCCACTTCAACCAACTTCAACCCACTCTTTTATAATTTTAATAATTTGTAAAGTGTCATGTGAGTTTTAATTATTTTTGCAAAGTAGTATGATTTGAGAATGGTGAAAATTTATAAGTAAATTGGGGTGGGTAAAAAGGTGAAGTAGCTTAAGGTAGGTTGAAGTAGGTTGAGATGGGTTGGAATACATTGAGGTGGGTTGAATTTTTTTTACGTGATAAATTGAACCTAGTTAAAATAATGAAAGTAGATTGAAGTGGGTTGAGGTTGGTATTTTAGAATTGACCCACAAAAAGAACAGGACCTAAAAAAATTAGAAAAAAAAGTATTCGGTCTGCAACTATGAAATTTGATAATTTCTTATCATGTTCAAAATTCATACCTTCGGGAATCATTTAATTTCTAATTACAATTTATAAACGTGAGACACAGATGAAGATATTGAGATATAAAAATGATTATAGGAATGCATCGCACAAATTAAACGACGGAAAAAATTTAAGCACGTATCAGTGCCACCTCCTATATTTTAAAATTAACAACAAATTTATATTACTGATATATTTTGTAACAATTATGATCATACTATTTTCTTATGTTACATCAGAATTTTTCGAATACAGGCCTATTATTTTCGTGGGTAAATTGGGGCAGGTAAAAGGGTGAAGTGAGTTGAAGTAGGTTGAGGTGGGTTGAAGTAGGTTGAACTTTTTTAATGTCATAAATTGAACTTTAATTGATAGTAAAGGTGAGTTGAATTAGATTGAAGTGAGTTTAAATATATTGAAGTAGGTTGAAGTGAGTTGAGATTTGTATTTTCAAATTTATCCAAAAAAAGGCCCGTATATAAAAAGTTGTCATCAATAAATTTTGTAACCCAAATTGTCAAAAATAATTGACAAATTATGCCGACCTCCAACTTCCAGAAAAATAGTTACAAAATTGTGAAATTACTATTCTGTGAACAAATGCACTAAAAATTACAATAACTTCATAAATTATCACACATAATTACATTCTTATTATTTTAACCCACTTCAACCCACCACAAAAAAAATGCTAATTTCAACCAACTTCAACTTATTTCAACCTACTTTAACCCACTTCTAAAAAAATACCAATTTCAATCCACTTCAACTAACCTCAACCAATCTCAACGCACTTCAACCTTTTACCCACCCTAATTTACGCACGAAAAGAACTGGCCCTTAATCAGCATTTACAGACATCTTTTTTTTGTTTTCTTTACTTTTTTGGGGCTAAACTTAGAGCATATGCAACGGTGATCTATAATTTTGGATCATAAGTGGGGACCATACCATCCACATCATTCTATAAGTCAATTTTTTCTCTCTTCTCTACATCCTATAGATCACCAACTTGGATTACTAAATAAAATAATATTTTATAGATCTCACTAGTAATATATTATTGGATTTTAGACTTTTAAGAGCTTAGTTGGCAAAAAAAAGAGAGAGAAAATATATGGGGACGGATCACGGCCGTGAACTGGATCATAGGGTGAGCAAAGCGGATCACTGATGCATGGTATTATTTGGACCGTAAGCCAAATTTTTGGCTCACGAGTCTTACATTGCAGATGCTCTTAAGAAATTCATTTGCATTTTGACTTCCCAGAGCATTTCCAGTGGGAGTTCCGAATTTTGGAACTCTACCTTGCTACATCAGCAAAAATTTCAATTTTTTAGAACTTGAATTCCATTACTTCTCCAACCCATAGAACTCCAATTGTAATCATCTAATAAAATTATTTGTTATGGACCCACCTTCTAATACACAACTTATTTTTTAATCATTCAAAAATTATATATTTACTGAAAAAAGAAAAATGAAAAAATATATTAAAAAAATCAAATAAGGACAACAAAAGAAGGAATGGGGGAGGCACGGAGAGCAGTAGCAACTGCTGGAACGCGTGTGGCCAGGTAGGCCTGCGTGTCCCACGCGTTCTACTTAGCTCTCTGGCAGCCATGGGGAAACGGAGGGCACGCGTGGCAACTCGTATGTCCGTGTCTCTCCCATTCCTTCTTTTATTGTCCTTATTTGATTTTTTTAATATATTTTTTTATTTTTCTTTTTTTAGTAAATATATAATTTTTGAATAATTAAAAAATAAGTTGTATGTTAGAATGTGGTTCCATAGCAAATAATTTTATTGGATGATTACAATTGGAGTTCCATGAATTGGAGAAGTAATAGTATTCAAGTTCCAAAAAATTAAAATTTTTGTTGATGTGGTAAGGTAAAGTTCCAAAATTCGAAACTCTCACTAATTAGAGCATCTGCAGCTACAGGCACGCCGGGCAAGTGTGGGGCCCACGTGTCTGTGGCATGTCACATTTCGCTTCCTCAGCCACATGGAAATGCGTGTGACACGCGGGGGAGCACGTCTGTACGTGTCTCCCCGCGTGTCACTGTTCACTTTTTAAAATATTTTTTTGTTTTTTCTTTTTTTTTGAAGTAAGTATATAATTTTTAAATGATTTAAAAAATAGGTTGTGTGTTATAAAGTGGGTCCATGACAAATATTTTTATTGGATGATTAAAATTGAATTCCATAGGTTAGAGAAGTGATGAAATACAAGTTCTAAAATTGTGGAACTTTTACTGACGTGATAGGATAGAGTTCCAAGATTCAGAACTCCCACTGAAAATACTCTAAGAGCACACGCAGCGGCAGGAACGGGAGGCAAGAGGTGGGCCCCGCGTATCACACACGTGTCGTGGGGGCTGTGGCGGCGGGTGACACGGGGCAGGTACACGCGGGGTAGACTGGGCAGGCGCGCTGCCCCACGTGCTATTTTTTTGGTCTTGTAGCGCAGTGAAACGCAGCGTATAGCACGGGCGGTGAACGTGAGGCGACGCGTTTTGAGGGAAAATTAAAAAAAGGAAAAGCTGGGGACGGGGGGACCTAGGCTTGGGAACTGGGCCGAAGTAGCCGTTGGGGAGCTGGGGACGTCCAACGGCTATTTTGGCCACCAAATGTTTTTTTTTTTTTTTTGGTTAAATTTTGTTCTATAAATACATCCAATATTTCTGCAAAAATTCTTCTACCTTTCACTCTCACCTTCAAATCTGATTTTGCAATTATTGTTGTAATTTTGAGTTTTATGAAATTTGAAAGAAATTGAAGTTGTACGAGGCCCAAATTTGGGTAAGTAATAATAATTGTTATGTTGTTGGTTTTAGTTTCGTAAAAATAATTTTACTTTGATATTGTAACTAATATGTTTTGTTTTGTGGAATTTTGTAGACATATTTTGGAGTTTTTCATAAAGTTGAAGACTAAAGTGAAGTGAAGACAATTGTAAGTAATTCAAAGTTTTTGTTGAATGCTTGATTTTAGAAATTTATTAAATATTTGTTACTTACAATTTATTAAATGTTTGATTTTAGAAATTAATTTTGTTGTTTTATACAATATGTTAGAAATTGAATGTGTGAATGTTTTATTTTGTAAAGACACAAAAAATGATAGGGTAAGAAATATTAAAAAAATTTGGTATGATTAATTTGTAATCGATAAGATTGATGTAAAAAAGTAAGCATGATCATGTTTAAAAATTAGAGTTGAAATGTTTAGAAATTAGAATTTTGGTATTTGTTAGTTAGAATTTGAAGTGCATAATAACAAAAATTAATATGGTTTGTTATCACTGAAAATATGTTACAAATTGTGAGTGTGATTAGAAATGGTAAAAGTTAGCATGTTTGGCAATTACAATTCAAATATTTAAAAATTAATATGGTTTGCTCTTTTTAAAAAAATGTTATTACAAATGATAGAGTAAGATATATGTAAGAAAATTTGGTGTGATTAATTTGTGATTGATAAGATTGATGTAAAAGTAAGCATGTATGGAAATTACAATTCAAATGTTAACAAATTAATATGGTTTGTTAGTTTTGAAAATGTGTTAGAAATTATGTGTGTGATTAGAAATGTTTACAAATTAGAATTTAAACTATTTTATGTTGTTTTGTAAAATATGTGAGAAATTAAGTGTGTGAATGTTAGATATGTAAGAATATGTTTTTTGTTCATCTTTTACAACGTGATATGTAAGAAACATGAAGTTGGTATGTTTAGAAATTAGAATTTAAGTATGTGTTACTTAGAATTTAAATGCATGATTGCTTTTTTTTGTTCTTCGTTTACAACATGATAGAAAATTAGTGTATGAATTATTTTTTTTTTGGTTAGAAAATATTGGTAGGGTAAGAATTCAAATATTTATTAAATGCTTGATTTGAGAAATTAATTTCGTTGTTGTTTACCCAATGTTAGAAGTTGTATGTGTGAATGTGAGAAATTAATATGGTTTGTAATCATTGAAAATATGTTAGAAATTATTTGTGTGATTAGAAATGTGTAAAAGTTAGCATGTTTAGAAATTAGAATTCAAATGTTTACAAATTAGAATTTAGAATATTTTATGTTGTTTTGTAATATATGTGAGAAATTAAGTGTGTCAATGTGTTTTTTTTCCCCCCATAAATTGGTAGGTATGCACTATAAATCGATCCTAATCACCCACAATCTTTCATGAACTTACTAACAAGAGATAATTCACAACGGGATGCCGCGAACAACATGAATATTGTTCAAAATCCTCCTAATTGGCAATACCATCCACAATACCCTCAACAATATCCACATATGCAATATCCTCAACCACCACCAAACTTTCCCCTCCAAGGCCACCATGTCCCCCCAATTCCAAATTTCAATTACGGTTCAATGCCTCCGCCTTATCAGCTACCCCCACCTAGTAATACAACCTCATCAACACCCCATCCTCCACCCCACCCCACCCACAATGAGGGTGTTGGCGTGACTTCCTAGTGGACATTGGAAGAAGATCGCCGTTTAGTGACATCATGGATCAATGTCAGCACAAATCCCCTTATTGGGGCTGATCAGAAGAAAACGGGGTTCTAGACAAAGATCGCAAGTGCATATAACCAGCACGCTCCCAATGGAGCTGCGAAGCGATCAGCGAAAGTTTGCAATGCCCGTTGGAACCGAGCAGCTCCACTTATGTCAAAGTGGACCGCTTGTGCATGCCAGGCTTATCGGGCGAACCCAAGTGGGGCGACTGAGGACGATATTATGTAGAAAGCCCAAGATCTATACGTTGATATGGTGGGCAAACCGTTCGACTTGATGCATTGGTGGGTGCTATTGAAGGACCAACCAAAATGGGAGGTTAATTGCGATCAATCTTCAGATGTGGCCACTAAACGCTTGAGGATCAATGAGGTGGGCGGGTACTCTGAGAGTGAGACATCCGGCTCACCCAGCACCCCCGACACACCAACAACTCCTGCTAGTGAAGATACACCAATAGAGGAAGTTGGTGGACTGCTCCGCCCCGTTGGAAGAAAAGCCGCCAAAAGAAAGGTGAAAGAGAGAGCGCAGGACTTGGCGGTTGATGTTGTCACGAAGGAGCTATCCACCATGGGGACAACAAATGTGAAGAACAGCGTCATGTGGGAGAGATATGTCATTGCCCAAGGGAAGAAGGCGGAGGCTGCTAAGGTGAAGACAGAAGCAGCTAAGAGAGCTGTTGAACTAATAGACTCTCATCAGTACCTCCAACGAATGAAGTATGAGGACAAGATATTGAGAATGGACATTGCTAAGATGTGTCCGGAGGATTAAGCGCGATATGGTCCACTTCAGGAAGAAATTAGGAGCCGATATCGCCAAACATCGTCTTCATTTAATGCTAGCCCTTCTTTGGATTGACACCCATGTCTAAGGTTTCTTTTCGAAAGTGTTTGTTGTAATTGAACTGCTTTCTATTGTGGAATGAAATGTGTAATTTTATTTTAATGAGTTCAATTGTAATTTCACATCACAATATTAGATATTTAATGTGTTCGATTGTAGCTAAGATGTTTAATTTCATTTTAAGGAGTTCAAGTTTAATATTTCACTTTCAACTACGATGCTCTCTTAATTTGCTATACTAATATGTGGATTTCACTAACATTTGGATACTTGTGTCCCAGGTACAACAAAATGAGTGACTCATCTTCTTCATCTTCCAGAGAATTAATAGATAGTCTCAACTTCGTACTGGAGTCATCCTCTTCTAGTGATGACTCATCGATACTTGAAACCATTCTCGACAATCAATCTCATGTGGAGTCATTGCAGTTAGCTCTGAAACTTACACAAGAGGGACAAGCTTCAGCATCCCGACGCCCAAGAAAGAAGAAAAGATTCATTCGGAGGGATCGCGAACATGCACATGATCGCCTCCACAGAGACTGCTTTGCAGATAATTCCATTTACAACGAAACCCACTTTCAGCGCAGATTTCGGATGCGAAAACACCTGTTCCTCCGCATTGTTCACGCCCTTACTAATCGATTTGAGTACTTCCAGTTAAGGTACGACGGTACTGGTAGGCGTGGGTTGTCGCCGCTTACCAAGTGCACCGCAGCGATGCGTATGCTCGCCTACGGGGTAGCGGCAGATTGTGTCGATGAGTATTTGAAGATTGGAGGAAGCACGGCTATGGAGTGCATGAAAAACTTTGCTGTCGGTGTGATTCAACTGTTTGGGGACGAGTATTTGAGGAAACCAACACAAGCTGATGTTGATCGACTGTTGCAAGTTGCAGAGGCACGTGATTTCCCCGGTATGTTAGCGAGTATAGACTGTATGCATTGGGAATGGAAGAACTACCCATCGGCTTGGAAAGGAATGTTCGCGAAAGGGATTTACAGAGTCCCCACCTTGATTCTTGAAGTCGTTGCTTCATATGACCTCTGGATATGGCACGCCTTCTTTGGGTGCCCGGGTAGCCTCAACGACTTAAATGTTCTTCACCGATCAGATGTTTTCTAAGAGCTGTATGAGGGTCGGGTTCTAAAATGTGAGTACGTCGTTAACGGGCACGAGTACAATATTGGGTACTTCTTGTCTGATGGAATTTATTCAAGATGGGCAACATTCGTGAAAACTATCCCTCTTCCCCAAGGACCCAAGGCAAGATTGTTCGCCGAACGTCAGGAGTTCGTTAGGAAGGATGTGGAAAGAGCATTTGGGGTTCTACAGGCCCGATTCGCTATCATCCGCGGTCCTGCTCGAAACATGGACAAACGTGAGTTGGGTATTATAATGAAGGCATGTGTTATACTCCATAACATGATTGTGGAGGACGAACGAGATTCATATGATCTTACTTTCGACTACGATGATGTTTAGCACAACACCCCGCAACCAAATGTCCAACAGGGCCATCATCCGTACTATGCTGCCTACCTCCGTCGAGTAGCACAAATTCATGACCCAACACTACATGCACGTCTCCAATCAGACCTTATCGAGAAAATATGGAATCGACATACGACGCGACAAAACTCACAATCATAGCTGTTATGGGTTATTCATTATTCACTTGTGTTGTATGTTTTGTTCATCATCTAAATTAGTCTTTTAATTATCGAAAACTCGGGTTGTAATTTTCTTCAATGTCAATCATCATATTTATCTTTGTATTAATTGAATTCTAGGTTGTATTCCGTTTGCTTTCAATCGTTCAACCACTACAACTTTAACTCATCAATTTTTAGATACTTCAAAATAAACTAATATATTTTTCGGAAACATAAATTACATAGTTTTTCATCCGGGAAATTAAATTTATTTTTAACTTATACAAAACCCAATATGTAAAAATAAATTTGATAACATAAATCAAATAAATTATGTTTAGTTGTGGGCTCCATCAACAAATATTAAATTATTTATGCTAAAATGAGTTTCATTAGTTGGGAAAATGAAAGAATGCAAGTTTCAAAACCATAGAACTCATATTGACATGGCATGTCAGAGTTTCACAAACTGAAACTCCCATTGGGAGTGCTCTAAAAATGGTCAGACAGACGTGTTGCTACGCATGTCCCCTTGTTTCCCCATGGCTGCGAGAGAGCCAGGTAGAACGCGTGGGATACGCAGGCCTACCTGGCCACACGCGTTCCCACGGTTGCTGCTGCTCTGAAAACCCTACCGAATCTTCTCCATGTTGACACAGTTGAGACCCCTTAACAAGCAATGCTTTCTCTATCTTCCAGCTTCTCCGTTCATATTCCCTTTCACAGTCTGCAGCCTGGAACCCTACATAAAAATGGAGCCTAGCACTCCCAGAATCAGAAGCAGCAGCAATGGCTACCTCACTTTCTTCTCGAGGTGGAGTTCCATTTCAAACTCTCTCTCGCCTCCAGGGCGTCAGCAAACAAGGCCCCCAATTGACGGGACTATTACGTTGCAGGAATGGCAGGGGTGGGGCACAACTTCCCCTGTGCCCGCCGTGGTTATTGATGCCATTGGTTACTTGAAAGCATTGCAGAGAGAGACTGATGCCCTTATGAGCTTTGGTGGCAATGGCGGTAGACTCATGGTTTTTCTCGCACTTTCTCATAACAAAATTTGCGCTTTATATTCTAATTTTTGCGTTTCCTGTACTTGTGTGCCGGAATTTTCTCTTTGATTCTAGAGTTGAGAGACAGAAATTTTGAGTGGTCTGTGCGAATTTTGAACCAGTTTTCTGGGGTTTTGTCCAATATGTGTGATTGCATTGTTCATAACCTCTTAGTATTTGCTGTTTCCTTGATCAGATAGTACATAGTCCTTTCTTCATCTATGATGAATTTGAAATTTTCTAATAGCATGTCCGATACTCCATCGGTGCACTTCTGGATTAACCATCATCTTACTCTATATCTCCTCCTGCTAATTCAAACACCCTAAAAACTTGTGTGTGTTGCTAGTCTACGGCCTCTAGTTGTATCCTGTCTAGGAATATGCTGATACGATGTTTGCTGAATAGGGTTAGTAATTTCATGATGAAGTGGAAGTTCTGTGAGTGTTGTACGATTGAATATAGATATTCCGCTTCTTCTCCCCCCACCTCCCCGACTAGAGATGACCATTAAATGTGAATTAACGTTCTCAATACCTGAATTTTCATTGTGCATGTCGGTAAATACTCACCTTTTCGGGAGTGTTGCATTGACAGAAGTACTGTTTGGTGTCGACATATAATGTCATGTGTTTTTGTACATGATTGCTGTTTTTTTAACTCTTAACATTCTTGGTGTTAATTTTTTGGCCTTCTCACTGGTGTGCGTAATGATTTTTGGCGCTTAATTCCACCAAAATAGGTCATGTGGTCACTAATTAGAAAAGAATACAGAGAAGTGGGAAAAAGTGTGTAAGATATTTATAAAAATTGATGTCAACTTTGAATTATAGTTTATTAAAACCTTGTTAAATTGTCATATGCTTCTGTCTTTTCTAAAGCAATAGGTAGCTTGTGAAAATCGGGTCAATTTTAGGCTAATTTTACTGCAATCTATCATAGGGTAATTATTTGTTTTGCTTTCCTTTGGTGTTAGGCCTTTTCCTTTTCTTTTTTTTGGGGGGGGGGGGGGTTGGGGTTGGGAGGAGTACGAAGGTGGATAGAGCAAACAATGTGAAACAATCCTTTTAGCTTCTCTTTGATGGCGGTCGTAGGACTTCTAAAGGTTTTATTGTATTTTTATGAGTTTATAAGCTTCTTCATTCAGAAGATTTAGTTTTCACTAACTTCTGAATGCTTTATCGTTTTAGCTTAATGCATGATGTATGAGATAACTCTGTTTACGCTCACAAATGATTTGCCTATGTTTTGAAAGCGTAGATCAGTTATGATGGGGCCCGAATCTTACTTCTTCAAAGTTCCGCTTTGGGTTGTGCCTATTTTGATTTTACTAAACTAAATGCCAGGGAGAATTTAAAATGGAAGAGGACAAGAAACACAGGGCGGCATATAAGGCTTTAAGTGAATCGGAAATGAAGTTTCAGTTCTTCTCAGCTCGACAGATAGCATGTCGCTTGCTCGGAAGTCGAGGGTACCTTTGTCAGAAGGTACTTGATTTGGTCTTATCATTGTTTCCGCTGTATTTACATATTGGGTTATAATTTTGGTGGTGATAGGGATTAAAATGGGAAATTAAGAGATGAAAGATATGCCTATTTGGGGATTTCCATTGCCTAGAGTGGCTTTTTCATCATGGTCTGTATCTCATATCATCTGGTCTAATGAGTTCATCTGTCCTGCAGTGCTGGCTTGCACTTGGTGATTGTATGTGTTCAAAAGTCAAACAATGCCCGCTCTGGCGTAGAATACATTTTTGGGTGTATATGCATCCTAAGGTTTGCATTTTTCTTCCTTATGGGTTATGAGTTATGATCAAGCCTTTGCTTCTTAGGCTAATGCAGGTACATTTATCCTCTGACTAAAAAAAATACTATTACCTATGTAGGATTTTCTGCGACAAAATAACACTGGAAAGTTGTTGTGGCAAGTTTTTGGTGTCCAAGCGGCAACATTATGCCTCTTTGGTATTGTTGAACGTGAAGACATAATGTGGAATGAATTCAAGAAAGCAGGTGATGTTCATTCATACAAAAAATTCTGCTGTAAAGATGCAAATTCATTATCCAAGTAGTAAATCTATTCTCGAGTCTGTCTTTAGCTCGTTGATACACATTTTATCTTGGTCTAGTTGATCTACATCTTGATGAGTTTGTTTTGCATGGGTGCTAGGTAAAACCAAGTACCTAGCCTATACACATGTGGTCTGTCAAAAATGTGTCAATGGAATTTGAATCCAGATTTCTGTATCTCCCTGCTGTATGAGAGATGTAGTTTATTGTCTTCTCATGACCTAGCCAACGTGCCAAAGGATTTGTTTTAAACTGAGACCTCTGTCCTCTTTCCTTTGCATATATATTGTCATCTTTAGGGATTATGTTTAGGCCATAGATGTTTGTAAATTTTGGGGATTGATTTGCATGGTTCTCTTTCAATGATCAAAATAGCTTAATATCTGCATACGCAGGGTGTTGCTTATTGAAATAATGGATCAGGGCACCAAACTTTCAGTTGTCTCCATCTCAAAAATTTGTCAGTTTTTTCCACAACAACGTGAAAATAAACCCAGAATGGATTCCATATAAGTGGGTTTAGGGAGATCTCGGTGTATGCAACCATAACCCTAGAGCAGACAGACTTTGTGCATAATCTACAGAAAGTATTTGCGTCTTTTGAAGAGGCAATATAAGGTTGATTAAGAAGTAATAAAAACAAATTGAAAAGGAGGCAAATTCATTTTTTTTTCCCTTCTTAGAAAAAGAGTAACTGTAGGGTATCGTTAGTTCTATTTTCCAAAATTTTGGCTACAATTGCTCTATATACTGTTAAAAGAGATGCCATGCTAGTAAAAGCTGCAGGTCTTTCATATTGGACATTGACCTTGTCCGTAATACATTTTGAGGACAGTGCCTTATATTTATTTAATATGATTGGTGGATGCTTGGAAATTCTTATACTTGCCTCAATAACCTGATGTTTGTACTTTTAGTTGTGTATTTCACTGACTGATTTATCATTGTTACTAGCGAATTAGTGATTACCCTGTTTGTTTCATTGCTTGTGTCTTGTCTACTATTCCTCTTTAATGTATTTCATATTTTCATTTCTGCGATACATTTGAATCCAGAAAATTTTATGCAGAAAATTGTGTACTTGAGTAATGTAGTTTTAGAAATTTGATGTACAAACAATGCTTTCTAAGGTTGGTGTCTGTAAATAGTTGAACTTGTGGCTCCGTGGGAAGGAATGGTATCCTCGTCTTGATAGGAATCCACACATCTATGACGCTCTTGCATCATGCCGTGCAAGTTTTTGGTTTCGTTTTCCTTGCTCCTATCATGAGGCTCTTCCAAATTCTGTCTTGATCATATATTTATACATGTAGGAAGCAGCAAGGTATGGTGCCTGTATCCCAATAAGTCTGGAGAGCCAAAGTCTGTCCAAGATTACTTCTCAAAGGATGTATCACGTACAACGGTAATTGATATGCTAGTAATACTACGTTTACCTTAATGTTGTTAGTTGAATGGAATCAATGGATGAACTCTCTCTGTTACATGGACTTTGATAGTGTTTGTAGCTTAAAGTTGAAGGAAAGACAACTTAAAAAATTACTGAATAAATCATATTGAGATTTTTAAGTAGGATACCAGAATAGCGAACCAGCTGGAAGTCGTTTCTCTTTGAAGTTTGAAATAGCGTTAGAGAATGATGTTCCATTTATCGTGCGGTTTCAAAAGGCATAAGTTAAGAATTGACATTTCTTTCCTGCTAGAGGATGTTTGGTTCCATCTGGGACTATCTCTTTATAGACTGTCCCTTAGGGGTGCGGCATAATGTTTTTGAGGTGGTAAGTTTTGATTTGGTTGTAGCCAGCTAGGTTACTCCAACTCTTCTTTTTACCCTGCTGCATCCATCTCAGACCCTCGACAATTCAAATTGCAATAAAAATCTGCAAATTTTCTTGAAAATAGCTGAGTCTGGTACTTGGACACATATTTGTATCGGATACCCATACCCGAGTCTAAGTAACATGGGTGGGCAGTTAGAGTAGACTGGGCAAGTCCCTTGGCCTTCTCATGCAGTGATAACAATCCCCGTTAGTGATTACTAAACAATAGCATTATTTCATTTTCTTGTGGACTATCTACTCTTTATGGAAGCGCAACCACAAGAGTTAACATCTATTGTGTCATTTGCTTTCTCTGATTATGTCGCTTGCATTTTGATGTGGCATTTTATGATTTAGCCTTAAGATGTATACATAATGCTACTTTTACGCTTCTTTGCAGGGTAGTGCAGATGATATCTTAAACTTTATTTTGATTGATGGTACGTGGAACAATTCTGGGGCAATGTTTAAGCGTTTAAAGGTAGCGTGGTCATCATTATCATCGTCATCATAATTGTCAGTTGTCACTGTAACCATCATGATAATCGTCACACATAGTGGTCGAAATGTCGAACACATTTTTTGTATGATTTACCTTGTTGAACTGGTGCTGGGGTTGGTAGTTTGTTTCTCCGAGTTTTCTCTCTATAACTATAAGCATTGTCTTTCTGAAGGAATTTCTATCTTTATGGAATTCAAACACTGGTAAACCTCAAAGTCGCTGGCTTGCCTTTTTAAAAGAATGTTCATAAAAATGAGCCATGTTCTGACTTGATCCTTAATCCATGCTTTTCCAAATAGTCTGTTGCCTTATTTGGGTTACATTTGGCATGTATGTTCCATATGTGTGGAGCGATATTTGAGGAATGAGGCATTTATGAAATCATGTGAGTTGTCAAGTTAGTGTACAATTACTCTGGACCATGTTTCTGCGAGGGGTATTTTCTCATTTTGCAATGACCGTATTGTTCAGCTCTTTCTTGTCTAATAGTGCTTCATGTTTACATCATCTCATGAGTCATTTGACTGCTATGTATTTTATTTCCCAGGATCGAGCAAAAGTAGTTTGGGGGAGCGATGAGATATCCTGTGTATCAGTTGCCACAGGGGCTTCAGTGATGCACAAACTTAGGTAAATTAGACACTGTTTTCTAAATCTCTGCTCATTTTGTTACTTTCTTGCTGCTTTCATCTAGTATACATCTCTTAAACTGTCCTGCTACTATTAATTATCATCTTTTGCTTGGTTGAGTTCAGGCCTCAACCATCATGGGATCGTACCTGTACAGCTGCAGCAGCCGCCGGACTTCTTTCTGACTTGCAAGTTCTTCCACAATTCAGTTCATATTGTTTAGATAAACAGGCTGAGGCTGTAGAAGATGCCTTAGATGCTTTGTTGGAGGCGCTTACTACTCGGCGTGTACGCATGGGCAGGTCGATTACGCGTAAAATGAGAATCTGTTCAAAAATCTGTTGAGACTTAGCAAGGCTTATGGACAGGGGTGCATCGAGAAGGTGTTTTATCTATCAAGGTTATTGAGGTACCACAGTTTACGTCTTCAAACTTATGTTGGGTCAAGGGGTGATTATTTTCAAGGATTGATGGGTACTCAAGGATTACAAGCAAAATAGTTCTAGAGGACTTGGGCATTGCTTTTTCTGTCGGTCAGTCCCATCTTAAGTGTCCAAATAATACGATTTATCATCTATCTGACCCACTCTAGATGATCGTGGTTTATTCTTTCACCACTAGATGATGTATGCCGTTCTGGTAATTGAGATGGATTTACTTTGATACTTGCGTTCTACAAGACGTTATTGTCTTGAATATTTGCATTCTTATTATTTTTTTTTTTTTCCCTTGAGCGCCATTCGGTCTTGTAAGTGATCTAAAAGAGGCCTGCAAGGGTAAGGTTAATTGTTGCTTTTGCCCCTTTTTTTACGCTGACATGCTCACAGGACTTTTTAGTCCTAAGAACTGTGATTCAGTCTAGTTCCCCTTACTGTAGACGTGCGCTGCGAATAGCTCAACATTTGATGCAGCTGGTCTCTCAAGTTCGTGCTGCAAATTGAAGCCTCTCTGGTTCTGGCCATGCATAAAAGTTTTAGCTCTTGCATTGGTAGTATTGCTCATGTTTAAGCATGCCTATACTGAACTATCAGGTACCCAGTGTGAGTCTAGGTGTTGGACTCTTTGCATTTTATCAAAATTTGCATATTTTGGTTGAGGACACAAGATCAAGTGATTACAACCATGTGGCGTGTCAATTAACCGATAGTGATAACTTTGTGACTGATTTCCTGGCATCAAGAATTCATTATTGATTTCCTAGTAGATTTTCCTAGCTTAAATATCCCACATAAATATTCCTGTTAGCTTTGTTTTCATACATGATGCAGGTTTCCTATATTGCCGAAATGGGATCTGTGGCAGTTACATATTGTGTTCTACTGCGATGGGATTGTGCTAGTACTTGCTGCAAAACTGACGAACTTAAAGATTCAACTTTTAATATTCTCAATGTTTGATCACTTGCTAGCGGGGACGGTTGACAACTACTCCCATTGCCAATTGCTGATTGTCTTGAGGGGGATACTGTGTACCTAGAACATCAACTTTGTAAACATAGCCTGAGACCTATATGACCAGCTCACAAGTGCAGAAAAGAGTTTTGAGTACAGGAAGCTGATTAATAGCTGCTGAATCTTGTTTTATTAGTTTCAGGCAGGCACTTCTAACCTAGGGCTCTTTGCCTTGTTTATAGATCTTGACCTCCTTACCAACGGTTATTTTGCAATTGTGTAAGACCATGTAAAATTCAAATGCGGCGTTGATATATGATACTAGCTCGGATCAATTTGTACGATACACTGCATTCGGAATCCTGAGGGGGATTTGGAAGATCAAAATGTTTGTGAGCATTATTTGATCTACTGGTGCAGGGCTATAAAGAGGGATTGCAAATTGCAATATGTGTCGCTTTGATCCTATGATTTAAGTTTGAACTTTTAGTTCCATTTGTTTGGGAAAATGTAGAACTATGCGAAATTGCAAACTTAGGTCTCGGAAAAACTACAAAATTGGGAGGGATAGCTGTTTTGTCTATTAATCGTTTTTTTAAAAGAGAAAAGAGTCGGCGATGTTGAGGGTGGCCCATACAATGTGCCATCGGGCCATCGCCCACGGCGGACCAAGCGGACAAACCAATCCCCTTTGACATTTGGCTTTTCCCTGACGGTGCCTTTTGAGTTTTAATTCAAGCTCAACATTCTCTACGATCTTCCTTTTTACATACAATGTGCCATCGGGCCATCGCCCACGGCAGACCAAGCCGACAAACCAATCCCCCTTAACATTTGGCTTTTCCCTGACGGTGCCTTTTAAGTTTTAATTCAAGCTCAACATTCTCTACGATCTTCCTTTTTTTATTCGTGCATTTACCAATTCTGGTGCCTCATTGAACCGCACCTGCGCCTGCTCTGCACCATATCGAGCACACCACCAGCCTCACCAAGATATGGTCTAATCACGCTACAAGGACCCAAAACTATAATTTTCCTTTTTTTTTTCTTTTTTGTTCAAAATAGTGCGGTAAAACTAGTGCTCCTATAATACAACTGGAGGGGGTTGGGGAGGTGTGGTGTATTCAAGCCTCTAGAATCTCTAATGCTGATTTAGTTTTTTAGCTCATCAATGGAGATCTACTACTGTCACGTCAACCTTTGAGCCGACTTTTTGGCTCACAATCTTCCTCTCTAACGCAAGGCTCACCACTTTGACTTACCAAATAAAATAATACCTATGGATCCCATACTTAAAACATATTTATTTAATTTAGTTTTCATGTCATGATTTGTTATTTGGCTTTATTAATTTTGTGAAAAATAATTTGACCATAATAATTTGATATTGCAGCTAATTAAAGGCTCATAATTTTAAAAAATAAACAACACAAGAGTTTGAATTAAAAGAACATGCACACATGCCTGAATATAAAATTTTTTTGAAGAGGATGAGAGATTGAGAGAATTTTGTGTGAGAATAATGAATATAATTGGACAATTTATACACAAAAATTACACAAAAAAAATTAAATTGGGTAGACCACCAACGTTCCAATTGATAGGCCCAAATCAAAATATATCACAACTTTTTCCTTTTTTCGTAGAAACTTCCAATAAAAAAAACACGGTCAACCCCCAAAATGATGTCGTTTTGGGGGCAAAATGACAAAAAAGGGGGAGGCGGGGCGCCTCGCGTCTGTAGCAGCTCAACAAGCTGTGAGATTCGAGCCAACCGCTGTGAGGCAACAAGCAGCCCCGCGCTCGCCTTCGACTTTACTTCCGGTGAGCCGACCATTGAAGATGGTCTTATAACCAACAACCTCAATGTCAATCATCACTAAATCAATGCCATGCTAGCAAATATGAAGTTCTAAAAGAAATTCAAGTGATTGTATGGAGGTGTGCTCCTTTATGTTCAAAGTATTTGCAACTTTTAAAAACTCTAGCACTACATCATCTCTTTATTTTATTCTGTGCAAATTCTACGGTCTCTTCATTAGGTACGTGTGTCACATTATGGGTTTAATATTAATTAAAGTTACATAGGTGTTACGAAGAAAAAGCTCAATTTCTATTATAATCCACGTCTACAAATCAGATTCTCAGACACTATAACCCAAAAAACTGCTCCCCTTGGACCCCCTGCCCGAAATCCCCCTTGTTTCACATGGTTCCTACAAAAACCTCCCTCTTTAATTGACACGTGGCCTAGGATTTTTTTTTCGGTGCAGAAAAGGGGTCACGCCCAAAGGAAATTTTATTAATTTCGGATCAAGCAGCCCCTACATTATCAGCAAAGATTATATCCCTAACCTCACAAGGAGAAAAATTAAAAATATTAGAACTTGATATCAGATTGACCGCCATATTAGCTAATTTATCTGTAACTTGATTAGCCTCCCAATAGAAATGTGCAATTTTGACCTCCTACCCTTGAGATCGGATGAGATTGGTACATCTCCTCAACAACGGCTCATGCTCCATGGTCCATGTTATGCTCCCCTTAGCATGCCAACCACCAGCAGGGAGTCAAGCTGTATCCATATCTTAGAAATGTTCATACCCTTAGCTAAAAGGAGACCTCTACACAACGCTTTGAGCTCAACTTTCATTGAAGTATAACAACCCATTCCTTCAGCGAAGCCGTAAAGCCATTCTCCTTGGTGGCCTCTTAGGACCCCACCTCCACCTGCTGGACCTAGATTTCCTTTGGATGCACCATCCGTATTTAGCAAGGTCCAATCCTCCGGTGGGCTTTCTCAGCCCACAAACACCTCGCTTGTACCCTTTTTCCGGCCCCACATCGTAGCTCCTCCATTGAAAGTGCGTCAAGAATCTCATGAAAGCGGCCCGTTAGGAATTTGGGCTTATCATGAGGCATGGAGCTCAATTACAATGCTGAGTTTCTCCATTTCCAAATGTACCACATAGTGATCACAAAATTCGTTGCCCAGTCCTCCCCCAAGTCCTTGATAAATTGAACTTAACTCATTCTTTTGGACTCCAAATTGCCACCAGGGTGTCCCGTGCGATTATTGTGAAACCACGGCCAAACCACCACAGCCTCTGGACATGAGCGAAGGGCATGATCAGTACTTTCATACTCCACTTCACAGAGGGCATAACGGGTTATTTGTCAAGGCCCGGCCTTCTTTATTAGCGTTTGTGAGCAATTTGTCATGTAAAGCCAACCGAAAACTCTACACCTATGTGGTGCTTTAAGTTTCCACACCCATGTCCAAGAATCTTCATTTGCCGGAGCAGGCTCATTCGAATAATGCTGATAACCAACTTAATTGTGAACTTGCCAGCTCTACTGCCTTTCCAGTAAAGATGGTCAACATCCTTGTCTCGTTGCAACAACTCATATGAGGCTATTTGCTTTAGTACTTCCCTGGGATTCTGAAAACTTCTCCCATTGCCATCCCCTCTGAGCATCCCAGTAATCCGCCGCTAGAGCATCCTGCATATAGGGTAACACCTTTAATGACTACATCTAATAAAGGTTGCTCACCCACGCCACGTGTGCCTCCAGAACAAATTCTTTAATCAGCCGCAACTGTATGCCCAATCCCCTTTTTCAAGTTCTCCAAATTGTCTAGAATTCCCCACCATGTAGATGAAGTGTTTGATCTCGCTGATAGATTTTCAAAGTCCACCCCCTCGGCAATATTGTGTCGAATCACTCAAGACCATAAAGATTTAGTTTCATTCATCATCCTCCAACCCAATTTGGAGTTTAGTTGCCGCATCAATCCTATAACTATAGCATTGAGTACAGAGTACAGCTGCTGATGAAATAGAGGAAGAGTTTTCAAAAGTTAGTGGCTTCTAAGGCCCTGTTTGGTGAGACAAACTGGAATGGAATGGAATCAGGACTTGAATCCTGAGGGGTTGGGTATGAAACTTGAATCCTGAACCCAATTGCTTGGTGAAAACTGGAATGAAATCAGATCTCATTGCTTGCTGTTTGGTGAGCAGTTTTGGAATAGAATCAACTCTGTTTTTATTTTGAAAATATTATATGCAAGTATGAATATTTATAATAATAATAATATTTACTATAATAACAATAGTAATTACTATAATAATAATAATTACAATAATACCAATAATTATTATATAATAATTAGTATAATCATAATTATAATTGTAATTATAATTATAATTACCATAATAATAATAATAATTATATTATTATTATAGTAATAATAATAATTATTATTATAATTATTATAGTATAATAATAATTTTTTTATTACAATTATAATTATATAATAATAATCATAATTATTATATTATAATAATAATAATAATTATTATAGTAATAATAATTATTATTATAATTACAGTATAATAATAATAATTATTTTTTATTATAATTATAATTATGTAATAATAATCATAATTATTATATAATAATAACAATAATAGTAATAATAATAATAATAATAATAATAATAATAATTATATTATAATAATTATTATTATATTATAATAATAATAGTAATAATAATAATTATTATTATAATTATAGTATAATAATTATTTTTTTATAATTATAATTATATAATAATAATCATAATTATTATATTATAATAATAATAATAATAATTATAATTATAATTATAATTATTATTATTATTATTATTATTATAATTATTATTATAGTAATAATAATAATAATTATTATAATTATAATATAATAATAATTATTATTTTTTATTATAATCATAATTATATAATAATAATCATAATTATTATATTATTACAATAATAATAATAATACTAATAATAATTATTATTATTATAATAAAAATAATTACTATATAATAATAATAAGAATAATAATAATAATAATAATAATAATAACAACAACAACAACAACAACAATAATGTTGAACCCTGAGGGTTTAGAACTTGAAACCTCTCATAATTGGGGGGTTCAAGTTCTTGAGAATTGGAGGGGAACTTGAAACTTGGGGGTATCAAATTCCTTTCCTTTAAAACACTCACCAAACAATAAGAAAAAGAACTTGAACCCTCAGGTTTCAAGTTCCATTCCAGTTTTCCTCACCAAACAGGGCCTAAATAGTATCAACGTAGCTAGGGTCCCCTCTTCAATAAGTGAGAGTTTTCTTAACCGTACAATTATTGGGACAGTCGGTGGTTGTAGTCATTTACATTTCAAGGGGCATCCACAACACATCCACAATGTATTCTCAATATGGTTTTGGTAAGCAAGATAAAAGAACTTCGGAAAATCGGCATCCAACTATATGGTAAAATGAGTGAGTTTCAGTTTGAAATATATGCTGTTGAATGTAGATTAGAAAGACCCATCTATGTCTTCTTATGCTAATGCTAACCATGAAGGATTATGACAATTTGGGCTCTGCAAGCAATGACGATAGGCCGAGATTAGCCAAAGAAAAAAAATGCAGTTATGGTGAGATGCAAATTGATCCAAGGAGGACACGCATGGTCTATGGTCATCTATCTACACTATCAATCTTAAGGGCAGGTGGAGATGTAGCAAGGGGGGAAAAAAATGGGAACTGCATGGTACCTTTGCTCTCCTCATCTTGGACGCAGTCTGTTGGCGCAGTGTTTACCACTCTAGGGTAGACGTTCGTCCGGGCTGGGCGTATGCGATTCGCAATAAGGAAAGTGAGAGTAAGTAGTCAAGGACAGGCCAGTCATGAGTAGATATTTTGTATTTTTTAGTGTCAAACCCAATCCCAAGATCAAGGTTGATGTGGTATAGGCAATCATAAGTTTGTAATTTGCCTGACACAAACCCAATTGAATGATCCATCCGCTGGGTCGAAGAACATGAAGTATTCAAGAGCTCAAGAGAAGGAAATACCGGGCAATGAAGCATTACTAGCAGAGCCTGATTTACAAAACAAAAACCTATCATGCAAAGAAGATATAACCCAAATTCTCCACTAAACAAGAACTGTAGGAATACTGTGGCCAAGATGGTCCCCTCGTGCCCAGTTCAAGTTTGTTCTGTTGACCTGCTTAAGGCCAGTAAATATTCATAGGGCTGTCAAAAGCCGTATCCAGAAAAAGGTCATTCCTTGGATTAGTGCCGCAATTGCAAGCGTTCTTGATTGAGAGCTTAACAGCTTTCAACTGTTCCATCAAAGCAGGGAGGATGGACCTTCAAAACTCGAAACTTCAGGCCTTTTAGCATTGCTAAACCCAAAACAAAATCTGAAAATTAGTACTCCACTCAATTCCCAGAATGACTGTATCCGACCTAGACAAGCTGCAGATGCACCCTGCTCAACAAAATCTCTGACTAAGGAGCTGTATCTACCAGATTATGATCTCAGGTTTGTCTTCGGTGATACCAAGAATCCTAATATTACACTGAAGGAAATATAAATAGGTGAATAGGTGGTTGCAATCCAACAACATCCTAAACAAGTTAGGATAACGATGACAATAACACCCAATGTAGACCCTACACAAGTTACCAAAGTTATTGAACTTGGAAAATAATCAGTACTACTACCATATGGGCTATGGCAAACACCCGATCCAGGAAAAGGAAATATACTTTGATACATAAGAATGAGCATTCAGACAGAGAGATTAAGGAAACAACTTAGTTGAAGCAGCTTAAAAAACCACACTAACCATCATCAAAGCCAACATTGTCCAAACTCAATACAAACACAAGTATTCACCAGATAATCGATTAACCAATCATAACAATTACAAGCAGTTGCGTATCTGCTTAATTTCTATCACTTGCCGCACGTCAAATTGCAAATCTATGCTAAAGCAAGAAAAAGAGAGATGAAAAACTCAGTGCTTAGCTAAGGATAGCTGTTATCTGTGAGCAGTGACGAGGGTTTCGATGAATCGCAACCCATCGAATCTCGGCGCAAACTTATCCGATGAATAATCTCTCTGTTTCTGTTTGGCAGCTCCGCCAGCCTGCAAACATTCATCGACGAAAATTTTCAGATCGTGAAGCTTCCAAACAATCGAGTATAAGTTAGATGGGGGAAGAGAGAGGGGGAGAGAGAGAGAGAGAGAGTCAAAGAGAGATATACTTGGTGATACGGGTTCACAGATTTGAAGGCGGTAGCGGAGGAGATAGCGTTGACGGCGGCCATTGAAACCGCTAAAATGCTCGCAGACTTCATCATCTTTTTGCTATGAACGTAGTCGCGTCGTCTTCTTCCCCCCTCAAAGTGTGTGGATCTGGAGTAGATGGGAGGGGGGAGAGAGCCGAAATGAGAGCGAGAAAGAGACGGAGATTAATTAACCCAAGATTTATATCGCCCCTCGAGCAATTTGCGCATCAAAGCGCAGCAGGCTGAGGAAAAAAGGGCAAATGACAATTAATTAATTAATTTCAATAAAAGACAATATTTGTAACATGGACGGTTGGACCATTCTTTTTAACAAAATTCTACTATAGTTAATGTTTTTTTTCAACTATTTTAATTAAACAATATAAGCCATTGATCCACATAAATCAAATTAAAGCCGGTTAAAATTTTTACTTGCAACCTATACACCAAGTTCACTAAGCAGCAATTCATTTTCTCGCTCCTAAAATGATATGGGTGCCTGGTTTTCATGCCTAAATCTCCCCCATTCCATTCCTCCCGTCATCTATGGATGACTTTTGGCCGGTGAACTTCACCCATATTTCTGGCCCAGAGAAGGTGCCGCTGGAGGGTGACTAAGCTGGAGTGGACTTGGCCAGGGTTGCGACGGATTGGGCATTAGCGAGCCCAAATTTCAAAGCTTCGTGATTGGGGTCAATTTCAAGGCCCTTTTTGGAAGCAATTATAGTCTCTGAGGTAGGCAGCACTGAGGTGGTTTTAGCCCTTGAACCAGGTGGCTTTATGGCTTCTTCATTGTTAAGTGGCTCAAGGTAACACACACAGAGAGAGAGAGAGAGAGAGAGAGAGAGAGATCAACTTTGTGGAAGAAGAGACGGACCTAAGAGTCAGAGAATGAGATTTGAAGAGGGGTGAGTGGTGGACGACATCCTCATTCACTGGTGGCTTTCCCATGCCTCCATCCTTCGCCTTTCGCCGCAGCACATCCTTTGCACCTCTTAACTGCCCCAAAACTTATCATGTGGCATTTGCTATATCTAATGTCCATTTAGTACCTAACGTACTAGATTTTTTGGATAATTATTTTTTTCACCCAAAGTGATGCCATTTTAATGTTTGAAGGCTTCAACATGGTACCCTTGGGAGTTTATGATGTTCACTCTTTAATGTTGAACTTTTTATATGAAATTTCTCCTTCAAAATTGGGTCTTAGTCTCTCTGAAAAATTATTTGTATCACTGTATAGAATATTGTTGGTTCATTTTTGGTTGCTTCATCTCGACAGCGATGACAACTTAGATGAGATTTTTAATGAAAATTTATGGGTGTTCTACAAACCCTTGTTTCAAGGCACTACTAGTTTTGACAGTGTTTTCATCCAAGTTAAACTGAGGCCCTCTAGATCTAGAATTGCAAGGTATGGTAGGGTGGCGATGGTGGTGGTGGTGATGGTGGTGGTGATGGTGATGGTGATGGTGATGGTGATGGTGATGGAGCAGGGACAAGGAATAAACATGAGCGGACTCCATATGAGGAAGGGACATGCTCTGTTTATTCTGCTCTATTGAGCTCCCCTCTGTTCTAGCAATGTTAGCTTCAACCTCTTTTCATTTTCTTTTTTCTTTGGGGAGAGGAGCATTCATAAAAATCATCATATAATCAAGGGGAGGGGAGGATAGAGAATGCTAGGAATGGAGTTCCATTAGTAACTGGGGTAGAGATAAGGGAGACGAACAAAGGAACAAATAGAAGAAAAACAAGGGGTAAGGGGGAATAAAAGGCAGCCGGTTATTGATACCCCCTGCAACAGGTAACCTCCAAAAAAATAAAATAAAATTGGGGCTGTTATTTACTTTTCAAGTGTCAACGATTGACATGCATTTTAATTGTTGTAATTGGAAAAAAAAAACCTCAATCATGGTAGAATCTTTGTTCTTTTCATATGATATATAATGTTTGTACACTAAACATCCCATGATTTGGTCAAATACTTTTATTTATTTATTTAAGTGTTTGACACTATACTTTTTATAAAAGGCAATATTATAAATTTATTTTCTTAAAACCATGATAAGCAATGGGAGTTGAGTTCAAATGTACATGCCCTTGGCATTTGTCTCTTTCATCCCACTAGCCTTTTCCTTTCCATGCTACAACTTGTGCAATTTTAGGTTGCGGTATTAAATATGAGTTCAGATCTATTATCACGCTCGCCTTTTCCCATCCATGCTAATTTTTCTCACTTTCTTTTCATTTTGTTCTTCCACCCTTCCAGCGAATTGATAAACCTCTAATTTCACTATTTTGGTCCCTCGATTTTACCACTCTTCTGTACACATTTCCTTAATTTAGTGAAAAATTTGATCGTATTTGCTCTTCTTTGCTTGTAATTATATTATTTGGATTAATGTCCTTTTTTGTAGGTATTTTAGTCTTAATTTGAGGGAATTTTCATGTCAATGGCCTAGAGAAAGGAAGAAGCGATGTTTTGGATAGGAAAGAGGTTCAAGTAGTCGACTTAGAGGTCAATGAGTCTAGAATGAAGCTGAAAGCAATTACACGGCCAACCGTGCACGTATGCGTGGTCGTGTAGAATTACCAAAAAGTTGAAGAGATGCATGGCTGCCTATGCACTTTATGCATGGTCGTGCAAATGAAGCAGTCAAGAAACCAGAGAGTCATACGACAGGCCGTGCGTTTCTGCACTTCGATGCGTCTTCAGGTCTAGAATTACACACGACCAGCCGATCGTCGTGCACACTCGTGTGTCCTTGTATTTCAGCCGACTTAGTTTTTGTTTAAGCGTTATGTTTTTTGACTGTTGAACAACTTAGTTCTTAGCTTTGCACATAGTTTTTCTTTGAGAATATTATGAGTAGTTAGGAGTGAGAATTGAAGATTATTGTCTTGGTTTCGAAGATTTATGCCCTCACAATTAACTAATTTCTAATTTTGTTTCTCTAATCTTTCTTTCTTATTATTGCATATTTGTTCTTGTTGTCATGTTTAGGGTTTTGAAATCTTTGTTTGTGATTATAACAACTACTATGTATAATAGCTAAATTCCCCAACTTGGGTTGGGATCAAGGCTGATTAACGCCTAGATAGCTATGAATTAGCCTTGAACTTGTTAACTTCATATTGGCATCACTTGAATTCTGCTAAGATAACCACTCATTTAATGAATTGCTTGAGAAAGTATTCATGTTTGTTAATTAGGGTTTCGGGGAACATCGAAAGATAAAACCTTTACCTAGCATCACTTTGTAATGCCCCAGTAATTAATCATGCTTAAATCAATTTAAAATCTGACATTATGTAGATAATTATAGTTATTCGGAGTAGTGAGCCATGTAATTTTTTTTAGCAGAACGCCCCATGTGTTATAAATATGTGGTAATATGAAATTTGTCTTGAGATTGTAAAATGGCAAATAATATTGCAAAGATATAAGGTTAATGAAGTAAAATAAATTGCGATGTATCCGAGCAAGATCGGAAAATTACCAAGCCATAAATTTTTCTTAGTAATTAAGAAATTAGGAGGGGCGAACGGGAAGAGGCCAAGTGTTTTTGGATAGGAATAACCTTTTTTAGCTTTGACTAAAATATGGGTGAGATAGATCAGTTAGGCTTCCTTAGATTAAATCAACAAAAGAAAGTTAGTAACACAAAAAAAAAGAGGAGAGAGAGAGGGTCTCTGTGAAGGGGGCCGAAGAAATGGACCACGACCCCCCATCCTCTACCTGCTATCTCTGCTGTTTCTGCTGGCCACCGACCCAGGCACCGTCGCCGACTCCAGCCACCACAACTTCTTTCCCTTCCCCTTTGTTCCAGCCGCTGCCCAACCGCAAAGATAGAGCATCATGCTATCCGAATTTCGACACCCAATGCCGGGAGTCTGCCATCGCTACTGCCAGAATCTACCAACACCTCCCACCTCTGTCATTTCAGCCACTAACCAACTCCACCCCTCACTCAAATTTACACCCAAGGCAACTCCTTCTTACCTTTCTTCTATTTAAATTCTAAGCTTATAGATGGTATGGTTGTAGAATTTGGTGATTGATGACCTGTTTGTGCAAATGAATTGAGTAAATCGGGTGATTATTTGAATGATGTTAGAGTTAGATTATTTGAATGATGTTGGAGTAGATTATTTGAATGATGTTGGAGTTAGACTAATTGAATGATGTTCAACAACAACAACAACAACATCACCTCCCAGTGTGGGTCCCGCTTTCGCGGGTGTGAGGAGATCCAAATGTAGGCAATTTTACCTCAACCGGCATGACTACCTGTTGAGAGGTTGATTCCAAGAGACCCACAAAATAAGATTTTATGAAAACATTTTATAGGAGAAGGATTTTGTGGAAATATTTTAAAAAAGAATGATTTTGTGAACACATAAAATGGAGCAAGACTAAGGATAAGTATCACGGAATTGAACTAAGAAGTACTAAATTAAGGGCAATAACTATGTAAATATTAGTACAACAAAGCAGAGAAAGGTACCATATCTTTGCCAATAGACGTCGGTAAATAATGTTTCTTCCCAGATACAAGTACTACCTGCATACAAACACAATATCTGAAAAACAACAACCAAACCTACCCTACCGTAATCGAAAGATAACTACGAAGCCACCTCTCTACGATTTAAGATCTTAATCCTATCCTGCTATAGTCTCCTATCCTGAGCCATGTCCTCCGTCAGCCCAACAACTTTCAAGTCCTCTCTAATCGCCTCGTCCAAACTTTCAAGTTACATTCATTAATGTTAGCAAGCTTTTATTCAGCCCTCGGAACCTTTAGGACCCATTTCGATGTTCATTGATTAATGAGCCATGCTCAACGTTCATTGTTCATAGTATCTGCTCACAGAATTCAGTGTTGGGCTCTTCCCGTAAACAGGGAATTCATAGTATATTGTCATTGCCATGACTTCTATTCATAGACATAGGGTCCCAATCCTGGCCGAAAAAGTAACTACTATCCATTTATTTAGTCAAATGCTTCTCAAAGAATATTGGTAAATATTGTTTCAACACTGCGCGCGCTCACTAACTCCTATGAAAGTCCACTTAACTGTGCAAGGGTAACGTATTGAGCGATCGCTCATCTTCTATGATTTTGTGTTTTTAAATAGTTTTAGGGAAGGAGAAACGTCTGGCAAACAAGCAGGAACCTAAGGAAGCTAAGGGCCCAGAAGATGTGGGCCTGAGTAGCGGATGTCAATTCTCTGATCGGGTTAAATATTTTACGGATGTACTTTTGCTTTTAAGTTGCTGATGAATTTTGTAAAGAATGTAAATTCATTTTGTACTGAGTTTATTATCATATGACTTAGTTTGTAAAATTTCAAAGACAAGTTAACCTCGAGTTCATTTGCATAATATACCCTAGGGGCTACCGTCCAGCTGCCTTTGTTTCTCATGTTGAGCCTTGGCCCTACAGGACAACGGCTCGGCCCCAGCTGCATAATGCGCTCCACCAGCTTTAACACTTATTTGAGTAGGTAATAAAAGTATAACTGTGCTGGGGCGTTACAGAAGTGGTATCAGAGCACGGTTGTGGATATTAGCACGATTAACCCCTGTCGATATATCGTTAAGGCGCCTTAAATATGCATAGAGAAAGGAGGTGAGGTTAGCAACAATATGGTTGCCTGAGCGAGGAATGGGATTTTAACTTTTAATTTAGGGATAACGTATAGGTGTGAAATGTTGTAAAATGAATATAGGTAAGCATGGTTTTGTTGTGTAGGGATGGTCATCGAGTACATATATAT